>JASCZW010013041.1:0-26709 GCA_034211315.2 Aedes japonicus
CGCATAAATCAAGTAGGCCCTTTTAAAGAACAATCCATACTAACCCATCTTAACCTAGGATTCAGGGAGCTGGTAAAATGAGAGTCCGGAGATGCATTTGGCAACTTTGCTTCTATTGATGACCAAGATTATCGATTTAGCACCACCCAGGACAGATTTGGTCCTACACCCAATGATTTTCGTTATCTCCACCTTGACCTTTTTATAGAGTTAAACCTTTTTTGCGCGAACACTACCGCCATCTGTTGAGTGGAATTGGTCAGCTGATAAACTGATCAGTTATTTGTATTCTTTTCAATTCATAGAATTAGAAGCTGAAAATCTTCGTTATAAACATCAGATGGTTAGTGAACCTTTTCAAAGGAAGTCTAATAGAACACATTAACATTCTATGAACAGTCATGAACAACGAAGAGTGGATCAAGAAAAATACAACTTTAAATGTACATATCAAGTTATTGATCCTGGACGGGATTCGTGGGAAAGGATCGTCAAGGATCGATTGTATTCATGGCAATTCCAATGGGAAAGTAGCCAACTGTATTCCAAGCTGAAATTCAGGCAATTCTGGAATGTTTTGTTTTATGCTTACGCAGAAACTATAAATATTCAAATTCTTGCATTATGTCGAACAGTTAAGCAGCTCTAAATGCTTTAAAATCAGCAACATGCACTTCCAAGCATGTTTGGGAATGTGTTCAATCACTCCAAAAGTTGTCTTGTCACAATCAAGTCAGGTTCCTGGTCATTACGGAATTGGTGAAAACGAGAGAGCCGCGAGAGCAAGACTCGGATCGTCTCATCAGTTCGTAGGACCTGGACCTCTGTGGTTCGTCTGCTTCTTTGAATGGAGATGAAATTATGCAGATGATTACGTGTGGCAACGTTGCATATGAGCCGCAGCGAGATTCTGCTCTTTTATCCTCTAATTGAATGGAAGAGTGATGAAACCGTGAAACATAATATCCGTTTTTTTAAGGTAGCTTTAAAGTTTATTTTTCGTTTTAGCATGTAAAATAGATAGAACATCAAAAATTAAGGGCAAAAGGAGTTCATGTTCATTTGAAGCAGCATGTTGAAATTTGTATTGAACTATGGTGGAACTTTAAAGTTCATCTTGAAATTCAAAGAAAACAATTGAACATTTCTATAGATCTTATAGCGAACTTCTTCTTCCCTTTCTCTGACTTTTCATGAGTGTTTTTGAATTTCATGTACATTCAACTCAATAGTGACGCGCATAGATCTACTAGCGCTGAACACTTCTTCAAGCTTTCCGAGTCTCTTTTCAATTGAATTCTGTAAAATTTTCTCGGAAGGTACTTCTGATCTTTTGAGAAGTTTCCACCTATTATTCTATGGATTTTAACAGATTTACTCAGAGAACTTCAAGTGAATTCCAGTAGATAATGCCTGAACACAAGCATGAGCACGATTGCTACCCTATTATTGCCAGATTGCCAGTAAGTACACAGAGAACCAACAAATGAAGCTTGGGACTAACATACATCCTCAATGTGTAAAAATTGGTGATCCTTAATTAAGGCAATACTGGCACCGAACCCGTGTGAACGCAGGTTAACTGAGGAAATAGTTGGAATGTGTTGACGGGATACTTGCTTTGTTGGAAGGCGAGGAATCCTTTGCATTTCAATGATAAATTACTGGGATATTGGAAAGAACGGTTGCATTGTTCATGTTTGTTTGCAAATTATTCTCAATTTACCTGGTTAGAAGAAGATACACAAATATATGCTCAAATATTGGTACCGATTTAAACTAACGGTAAGGATCCCACTAGAACCACTCACAAAGTGTGATGATGGTTTACTTCATTGCGAATACAAAATTTTTAGCTTCGCTTAATAGCCTCCTTCAACTGATTTGAACCAACGGTAAAGGATGCCATTGAGGCCACTCACAAAGTGTGGTGATGGTTTCTGATTGGGAAACATTCGTGGGTCACCATGGACCGATTTAAACCAACAGTAAGGATGCTGTTGAGGCAACTCACAAAGTGTGATAATGGTTTTAGATTGGGGAGACAAGGTCTTTTATAATGACGCTTGAGAGTCGATCAGGGCTGATTTATGTCGACAGAAAAGGCGAACCAGGAATCGTCAGCTGCGCAACAAGGTGTTGAGATGCGTTAAATCTAACCTCGGTCGTTCTATCCGAGATATGACCTGAAGGTACAACGCCAACTTTCAAACGGTGCGGAACATCCTTGCCAGGGAGGGATAAAAATCGTACAAAGCCAAACTACGTCAACTCGATTCAAGCAGCTACCGGTCAAAAGCTTTACAATCGCGACTGGACGTGCGGAATGTGCTGGGAAGATTCAAATTCGTGTGTGTCGACAAGTTCGCATTGAAGGCCATGATTTGACAAACGATTTGCAGTTGTGGCCTGAAAACGGAATCATTTGTCACATCCTAGAACTATGACATCCCAAGTTTACATCGAAGAATGCCTGAAAAGGCAGTTTATCCGCGAGCATAGGGGCAAAGTCATCTTCTAGCCCGGTTTGACCACCTGCCACTACTCCAAAGTGGTTCTGGAAGTGGTATGCTGTCAACAAGATCGATATTAGTCCCCAATCTCGCATGAATCCTCGGAATTGCCCGGAATGTCAGCCAATCGAAAAAATACTGGGCAATATCAAAGCACGACGACAGCGACGTCGACGGATTGTGATAATGGTTTACTTCATTGGGAAAATAAGATTTTTGACAACGCTTAATAGCCGCTTTGAATTTATTTAGGCCAACCAGATGCCTTTGGTGCCACTCACAAGGTGTGAGGGGGTTTCATTGTGTAAACTCGATAACTTTTAATAGCCTTGAAAGCCAATATTGTGAAAAGAGTGTGCAAAGTATATTTTTGTCACTAAGAGGATGACCCGTGTTTTATGAAGATATCTTGGTGACCAGTGTCTCGTGTTGTGGTCAATAATTCATCGCCGGGCGCAATGAAAAGTGTCTTGGAATGATTAGGATTGTAGACACATATACGTACAGCTGTTAGGTTCTCGAATACGAAGTGCTTCGTTCGCAGAGCAATAAGTTGAATCAGGAACCCTGCCATAGTGGCAAGGGTGGAAGAGTGAACTATGGACGTCGGTAGTGAAAATTTAGACTGAGGTAGTAAAGAAGTGCCTGAGAGGAGTTTATAGGATAATGTGACGTAATTTGTTTCGATTCCGTGATTCCGTTTTTATTTCGGAAACAGAGATCGCAAAAAAGGGGAAGAAACCCTGTGAAGCATACTTCTTGTATTATATAGTGTGTTTGAGATGATATAAAGGAAGCAAAGTTCATAAAGAAATTGTTTATGAAGTTAGCCAACAACTAGATATTGGTGGTACCTTTTTCTTGAATCAACCCAGCACGAAGAGGCGGATTTGCTGTGCGTTTTAATGGTTTTCTTTCTGTACCCGTTCTTATTTCTTTAGACATTCTTCTTTTTTCAGAGAGCAAGCAATGGGGCTCTAACCATAAGCCATGGGGAGCTGGGACTATAGTTAATGCTAAAGTCCCAACCGTTTGCAGAAAAATGGAGCATCACTTAACCTTCTTAGACTAGATGCTCCCAACGACCATTTTTCAATACACTTTTGTTCTGTACACCAAACAGGGCATTCTGTTTAACTATTCTCTCCGACTATTAATTTTATTTTTCCTTTGATATCTACTGAAGGCTACGTGGGTTCCCCGTGTCTTCTTAAGGTAGATACCAAATCCTCCCTATCACCAACGGTTGCATGGACGTGACCAGGTCAGCGATCGAGGAGTGTCTTTGTGGGGATTATTGCGTGAAGAAACGTTTCAGAAACTGGTTTCATCCACGTCATCATCCACGAGGTGTGCAAACGTCAATGCTCATGTTAATGCTAATGCTTACTTTTACTAGCCTTGAAAGCCATTATGGACTGATTTATACCAGCGCTAGGGATGCCGTTGTTGCTACTCACAAAGTGTGATTAAGGTTTTGGATTGAAATAACGAGGTTATTTAAAATGTTCTTTGGTCGATTTTAATCGATTCAAGCAATTCGTAAGGATGCTGTTTGGGCCACTCACAAAGTGTGATCCCTAGTAGCATGCTTGTTGTAAATCGAGTGAAATAATTGCTTTAGAACTCAACTCAGTCATGAACAGGTTGCTGCAACTTATTGTAACGAAAGTGTGCTGCTCGGGAGGGTGGGTTGTCATTGCGAAAACAAGGTAATTTAACAATAGAGCCAGTTATACCAACTGTGAGGATGCTGCTGGGGCCACCCACAAAGTGTGTTGGTTATTTTTAATTGGGATGACAAGGTTATTAAAACTAAATCCTATTTCCAATTTAAACTAACAGTATTGTTGGGGCCACTCACAAAGTGTTGTTAATTTTTCTTTGTCTTCAAGTGCCTTTCTTATGAGATAGATGGCGTTGATTTACATCTTCAATCTACAAGTTCATAAGTTTTACAATCATTGTTAGAGACTGTGTTTATCAACTCTGCGTCTCCACTATTGTCAAGGGAAGGATAGTTTTGTGTTGGTGAGGGAGGTTTGTCTAGACCATGGTAAATCTTCTAAAATTGGAAGAGACAAGTGATAAATGGCAAGCAAGGTGGAAGAAGTTATGGTTCTAAACCTCTAGAAACAACTACAATACGTCAGTCTGATAAACCCACCTGCTTTGTTAAAGAAGATGTAATAACCGAATCAATATACTTATTAATTTGTGAGGACACAATCAACTGTGGATGTCTCCTGGAAAATAACTGAAAGTTTGTCGTCTCGCACAAAACAAGAACTAATCAATATTCAGAATGCTTTTATTAACTATTTAACACCATGTCAGTCAAACAGACTCAACATCTTTTTAGGATTACTGGTCAACTGTGGACCTTCAAATATGCATTTTATGAAAACCACAACGCACGTTAGGATCAGTTCTATACGTGTGAAATCGGCCAAAATATTTTCATATCACAAAATGCTAGGCTAAATTTAACAAAACAATAATTAAATCTGGAAGCAACTGTGGTTAACTCAAGTAATACTTGAGTTAATTTAAATTAAATTTAAATTTTAAAGGAACTATAACATTATTGAACTATAACATTAAATGTTTTTAAACCCCATTTCGTGTAATGTGATGCCGAAAAATTGCTTTGAATAATTTTCAGTTTCAGTATGGAATTATTTTGAAGTCTCGCCTTTCTCCACTGAGTTAAGAGCAGTTGACAAATCAACTTCAGGAAATGTCAAATAAATCAACTGTGGTATATTGGTTTTTAATAGCATAGGTTAATAATGTGCTATGAATAACAAAACTGAAAGCACAGATTTTTTGATAAGTTGAACAATTGTATTACAAATCGACTGTGAGAAATCAACTGTGAACTTTTTTTATAAGAAACTAGAAGCTGACATTGCTTTGAACATTTTTTGGTTGAAATTAGTTAGAACACTTCGTATGATGATGACCTATTTTTTTGTTACTTCTTCAGTTTAACCGACGTCATCGATTCTTAACGTCTGTGGATAATAAACTGTGGCATTCAAACACTAGAGATTTAAAAAAACTAACGAATAGCCAACTGAATTGTTTCCCATTGCAAACAAAACTCGTTTACTCTGAGAAATGACGCTCTTTACTTACATCCATCGGCTCGATCCTCATTTCCGAGATAACGATAACAAGAAACTCCCTCTCTGAAACAAAAAAACACCAATCTACTACTGTCTACCTGCCATGACGTCAGTATCGCCTGCACTTTCCTTGGACAGTCAAGCGAAGGAAAATCGAGCGGGATGAATTCTTACCTGTAAACGAGAGAAGAAAAAAAAAACGGATTAGTAAAGGGGATGCAAAACCGTACAGATGTCTTTCAATTTTGTTCCACAGATCAACTGTGGCATGACTTGTGCTGAAAATAAGAAAAAAAAAAAAGTCAAGTCAGTCGGTGGAAATAAATCCAGTTTCCCGTTTCCGGTTCGACTGACTGACTGGCTCTGGCGAAAAAGTGTTACGGTTGGAAGGGGAGCTCGAAGGGGGGTGCAAAGTATTACAAATGGAGCGCAAAAGTGCAGTTTATTGGACCCACGAGTCTCGCTTTCGTTCGCTGCGCTTCGAGTATCATCAAATATGCAAGCATATGTTATGCAAACGGGTATAATTTATGGATAATAAATGTATGGAAACGTGTGTGTGTGTGTGGAGGGTGATCCTTCCGGAGCACATGTCTCGGTGCCCACCCGTCTGACATTCGCCGAACCCCGAGCTTGAGCAGGTTTTAAAATATTCAAATCACTAGAAAACGTACCGTAGTAACATTTATATTATTTTCGATCCGGGAGCTTTCTCGATTTCTTTCTTAGTTTTTTTTCTCTTCTTCTTTTCCTTGCAAGGTGAGGTGAATTTGATGCACCGCCTTTCCAGCCGGAAGCATCGGGCGAAGCCAAGCGGAAAAAAGCAAAGTTCTGGGATCAACTTGAGCGACCAGCTTGATGCATTTCTTGCAAAACCGGCGCGCTTCGTTGGACACATAACAGTTCAGTTGGTCGAATCGGATCGAACGGGCTCTACTGACGCCTGGATGTATGCTCTTCGATCCGGGTTTCAGGAGGAACTCAAACGGATTGAAGTTCATTTTCATTTGAGTGCTGAATGACGACTCCCGACAATTCCCCAAAAAACCACACCTTCAGTTATGATTTCCCGCCATCCCGTCTAACATTCCACCCCCACCCACGCCGCATTCCACGACGCAATCCCGACTAATAAATTCAAATTAATTATCCAAACGATTAATCGAGCGGAAAGCGTAAATTCACTTACGCTAATTAATTTATTCTTCTCGAGTCGCGCAAAGTTTTCGGGTTTGCTTCTCGCTGGCTTGCGACAGTAGCACCCCCTCCCCCCTTCGCTTGGCTCTGGGAAAATCTAAACCGGGTGAATTTCGAACTGTGCTGAATAATGAGGGGGGGGGGGGAATGCGCGTGAGGTTCAGCTGTTGCCGAACGCATGATGCGAGAAATGGATTTGTTCGAAGATGTGCGCTAAATAGTAGGAAGTATTTAACATTTTCATGTGGAATGCACTCACAATGTTTCAATGGAAGGAGATAGAGTAATTTGTCAACGTTGTTCGCTACATCATCTTTCGACAGGAATTCAAGTTGATAGTTTTCCGACTGCCCGCTCAGCAGGGAAATTGATTAAGAGTAAGATGACACGGTCACAAGTGGGCAAAGGAGAGCGAGGGAGCGAGATCGTTAATTTTTACGATAATGGTTATGGTTTGTTTTTATTGGCTGCGACGATCCAACTCGCATACCTTCGGCAATAATCTTCCCGAGGGAGTCGTTCTCTACTACTTCAGCGGTAGTCGTAAGGAAATAGCACAGTCAATGCATGCGTGACTGAAACTATTACCACGGCTAGACGGAATGTGGAGGAGTTGAACGAGAGAATGAGTGGAGAACAGGCTTGTATGACGTTAGTTCTAGAACTATTTTGGTGATTGATCACTTATAACTCAGCCGTCAAAACAGTCATTGGTTACAGCAACTTGATTGCGACTTAATTGAGTCACATTGAGGTTACATCAACAGAATTGCAACAAGTGTCCGTCCACCTCCGGAGTTAACTTCCTTGGCACAATTGTTCCACATTTTGGTCATCTGAGCCACGTCCCGAGCCGTTTTTCCACTTTTCTTAAGCTTCCGCTTTATTACTGCCCAAAATCTCTCGATGTGACGAAATTGCGAGCAGTTGGGTGGATTTGTGTTTTTATCGATGAAATCTACGTCATTATCGCGGTACAATTGGATGACTTCCCGGCTGTAGTGGCAACTCGCAATATCTACCAAAACTGCACGGGACCTGTATGGGATTTAATGAAAGGTAGTACGCGGTTTTTGAGGCATTCTTCCTTGTACAGCTGCGAGTCCATCGTCTTATAAGTCACTAACACTTTGGCAGGGTGGCCACACAATCTTAATATAAAAATTCCCGCATTTTTCCCGAATTTTCCCCGCATTTTTGCCTTAATTTCCCGACTGTTAAGATGAGTTAATATTAATTACTCGTAGCTAAATCTCTGAGCTCCCAAACTTTTTCCAGTTTGATTTACCAACAGACACTTTCCATTTATTTAAAATACGCCTTTTTGTACGACAGGATGAGCCAATTTTCAACAAATGTTGTCAAATTTTGTAGCTTCTTCTTTGTTCTA
The DNA here is from genome assembly GCA_034211315.2 of Aedes japonicus. Taxonomy (NCBI): domain Eukaryota; kingdom Metazoa; phylum Arthropoda; class Insecta; order Diptera; family Culicidae; genus Aedes; species Aedes japonicus. Next base: position 8,232 of record JASCZW010013041.1, read on the forward strand.
GCCAAAATTTGTCCAAACCCCAAACTTCAAACACATTCGCCACCGAATGAAAGATAAGTTCATTTCTGGCCTCACCTGTTACAGCCGTGTAGCCAGATCTTCTAAGGGCATCTTCAACGGTGGTTCAAATCGTGGTTTGTTTTTGTTTAGACCAAACGCAAAAACATCGCTGCATCGCTGGTGTTTGTAAATTTTGTTTTATACCGGATCTATTTTGCATCGTTTCAGAACTTGTATAAGCTTCTTAGTTTCTTACTGAACGCACTCTTTAAAAATTTAATTTAATGAACTTCAGAATATTTATGAGCTTGATTAAACTTCTCGGCAGTTGAATAAAATAATTGGAAGTTTCCAGATAATTATAAAGTTTGCTCGCTGTCTTTCGAGAAGAGAAATGGTGGAACTTTAGAGAAGTTCATTGAATTGCCGAAAAATTATTAACGTTTCTGGAAACTTGGATGAACTTCCAAAAAGTTTGCTGATCATCCATGGAATAGGAAGAACTTTCTGGAAATGACGGGAATTTAGAAAATCAGATTTCGCTTCCTAGAAGTTGTTTTAACTTCCAACAGGTACATATTCTGTGATAAAAAGACGAATATCACACATTTTTAAATAACTTACGAGAAATTGAAGAAAAAAATCTTGAAAGCCGTGGAATTTCTGTGGAATAGTTAGCATTACCGAGATGTTGTTAAACCGTACAAGAACTTTTTATGATCTCCAAGATTGTGAATAGGTGGAAATTCTATGAAATTGATTAAGAAGTAGTTGGTTTCTTCATTCTAGTTTTGGTTGGGTTAGAGGTTGGGTTCTTCTTAAAACTTAAATACCCTGAACTTTTGGGATGTTTTCGGAACGATTGGAAAGTTTCTCGATCACCTGGAAAGATCCCTGAAGTTCTAGGAAGCTCTTCAAACATATGAAAAAATCCTTTGAATGTTTCCTAATCTTTTCGAATGCCCAAAAAATCCAGTTTCCTGTTTAAATGGGACGTTTTCTGAAATTCTGGAAAGTTCCCCGATCTGGGGGGAAGTTTTCTGAGACTCTTGGAAGACCACAGGACTACTGGAAAATTTCCTGAATTGCTGAATCCCCTGAGCATCCGGGAGTATTTTCGAGCTTCTGGCAAGTTCCCTGAACTACTGGGAAATTTTTTAAATTTCTGGGACGTTTTCTGAATGTCTAAGATGTTTGCTGACCTTTTGGAAAGTTTCCTGATCTTTGGGGGAGTCCCATAATCTTTGTGAGCATTTCCTGAAGTACTGAGAAGTTTTTGAATTCATGAGAAACCCCGAACTTCAAGGAATTTCTTGAACTCCAACATGATCGCTGAACATCTCAGAAGTTCTGTATATGTCTAGTAAGTTTCATGAAATTCTAAGAAGTTCACTAAACTGCTAGGAAGATCCGCAAACTGTTGAAAAGCTTCATGAATTTCTTGACTGTTCTCTATTGGAAGTTCTCCAATTTTCTGGAAAGTTCCTTGAATTTTTGGGAAGTTGCCTGAACATCGTGAGTATTCTATGAACTTCAAAAAAATACCCAAAAATAATCTGATAAATTTTCTGAACTTCTGGAAGCCCCCTGAATTTTTGGATAGTTACCTGGACTTCTGTGAAGAACCCTTTACTTTTGGAAACTTCCTTGAACGCGTGGTAAGCTCCTTGAATTTGTGGACAATTCCCTGAATTTCTAGGAAACAATCTGAATTTCAGGAAAGTTGTCTGAACTTCTAGGAAGACCCCTTAATTTCTGGAAAGTTCCCTGATTTTATGGTATGTTCTTTTGACATCAGGGAGAATAGCTAAACCTCGGGAAAGTCTAAGTCAAATCTAAAAAGTATTCCGAGCTTCTGATAAGTTCCCTGAGTTTCTAAGTGGAGATTTTTTTTAAGAACTTTTGGGTGATAATTTTTGTCCATTAGTTTCTTAACCTTTTCCGATATTGTGGGCGTAACTACTGCGGGCCGTAAGTCTTAAGGACAGATTTGCTCAAATTCCTCAGGGTCACCAACCCCCAAGATTTCGTCGAGAGAACTAGCTGAGGACATACGCCAACATCCGTTAAGCTGTAGTGCACCTATGTAACACTAAGGCCAACATATCCAGCTGCATCGCAACAGCTGGAAAAAGTCATCAGTTGACTGTAGGTGTCGCATAATGTCTAGGATCATATCTTTTGGCATGTTGAAACGTCACAGAAAGTGCTTCTTGTCATAGCTTGGCGTGGCTCTATCTATCACTATCAGCACTATCTAATATCGTTCAAATGAGATGCATGCATTCACACACTCACTACCACTCAAACCAATCCATGCTAAAAAGTTTGCGAAAAATCCTCGATCTCCGAAGAAAACAAAACTTCTGATCTCTGGATATTGTAAGATTGACAAGATGATAGGTGTTGGTGGGTTTAACAACAAGAAATACTACACCGGTGCGGGGAACGCAAAGTTGGTCTGTTTTAGCTGGTTCTTTTTAAGTTTGCTGATGCAAATGCAACTAGAAAGATGTTAAAATAGACCACCGCTGAAGATGCTCTAAGCGGTACGTTTTGAACAGGCTGAACAATGAGATCGGTGGACCGAGTAAATGACAAAAACACTACTCAAATCATTTGAAAAACGTGTGACTATGGTTCCTTCCATATGACAAAAATTCCCGATGACTTTTGAAATTCCCGCCTTTTTCCGCATATTTCCCGATGATTTTGGATTCCCGCATTTTTCCCGCATTTCTCGATTTTCCCGAGTCTGTGGCCACCCTGAGATGGCCTGCCACACCAGATATTTCTTCGCGTACTTTGACAGTTTAATGTGCTTGAAAATGTATGCCAGCTTTCCCCATCCGGTTGCCGTATAAAATTCCTGTCCAGGAAACTGTTTAAAGTCTGCCTTGACGTAAGTTTCATCGTCCTGTACCACACAATCAAAATTCGTCAGCATGCGAACCGATGTCAGCATGGGTAACCAATTGGCTAAATTTTGTTTCTACAGAAAACCCCAAAGTTTCAAAAATGGGCTTCAAATGGTGAGTTGACAACTTCGAAGGACGGTGCGACCGATCTCTGGTCCTCACACCTACCTCACGCCTCCACGAGTCATATGATCACAAAAGACAACCAGCTGAAACATGGAGACGCTAGTTGGCGTAGCCTGGGCAATGTTGTCAAGCCGACAATAGCGAAGTGAGGGGGTGCGACCGGTAAATCATATCATAATTTTCCATTCTCATATCTTTCAGGTCCTCCAGGTCATCAGGTATTATAAAATAATTTAAAAATTAAAATTCATTTTTTTTTCATGGCTGACTTACATTGCCTAAGTTTTCTGGTTCATAATGGATGCACAGGTTTGTCTACACTTGCAGCAAAACAGCAGTCGGCACACATGTAATTTTCAGTTCATATCATAATATCCCTTCACTATATATATTACCTTATAGGACATTGTTTATTCATAACCATTATCATTCATCTTTATCATCATCATTATCATTTTTATCATTACTAGTGTTTTCGGGATTTATATTTTAACATACATTTTAATTTTTTTTTTAATAATTTCACTAATAGGTTACATATACTTTTAATTATTTTGTCTTATATGTCCAGTTATCATTATGAGTTAGAAATATCTAGTGGCTTGAATAAAAGAAGTTGCAACGGAATCTAAGCCTACCATATCTAAGCCTTGCACTTATTACCTAATGTATTTTTCAATTCCGGTTTGCAAATGGACTTTTTTCCAAATCTGAGATGATCTGATTCGTGCAGCGCTGTTTGCCATTAGGATAGTGCCTGATGTTACAGTACAATTTTTATCATTACTTTATCATAACTCACAATATCATTATATTTGATGACATTGTTTTATTGATTTTACTTCATAGATTGATTTACTAGATTTAACTAGATTTTTTAATGTCCATTTGTCTTTAACTCCCTTTCAATTAAATCTTCCCTATTTTCCTAACACAGGAGCAATAGTTATTAAGCCAGCAAAAATAAAAGCGGATTGCCTTTATAAAATCAACATCAAGCTGCAAATAGTGACCATAGCAACAGTAAATTAAAATGTATAAATGTTAGTTTTGTAAAATTTAACAAATTTTTCAGGATACCTCAAATCAAGATTTTGGGAAATTGCTGCTATTGCTGAAAACGAACGAAAGCGTGCTGATGCGCAAACCACAGAACTTAAACACTTTACAACATTTCTTGCATTTCAGGATCAACCGAATGGAGATCATAAATAATAGATACGAGTGATTGCAGTATTTTTCATTTACATAAATATATACACTATTATATAAATATTTCATGGGAATGGGAGGGACCATCAGGGCACCCGATTGAAGCACTCTGGATGGGAAGAGTGCGAATGCCAACTCCCAATTGCTAACAGTTTGTGAATAGAGGGCGGGCTCTTCTCCCCGCCCATTAGGGCATCCTCATGTTAGACAGCTTGCTCTTTTGACCAATTGTTCAATCTTGTTGTTGGAAGGAGATTCTTTATATCCCTGTGGATACGTATAACTGATGTTGCCTATCGATCCATCCAACCCCTTTTTGGCCCTTCATACAATGGCATGACTAGGATAATCAGTGGTTATTAAAGCTTGATCAAGTCTAAGAGCGAGGAGAGCTCATTGCTGTCGGACTTAGTTTTCGTGCTACAATGGGTGGTAGTACATGTCATACATCATACATCGTACAAAACCCCAAAGTTTCAAAAACTTTGGTCTCAAATGAAGAAATCAAATTCTTTCTTGATACGCCTATGAACAATTAGGGCAACGTAACCACCTGGACTATCAAGACGATTATTGTGGCTTACAAAATAATTAGGATCCCTTTTTGTTTTCTTACCAGGTTTAAGAAAAGTTTCAGTTACAACGGCAATATGCACGTTATGAACTCGTAGAAAGTTAAACAACTCGTCTTCATTATCTTTAAGAGATCGAGCATTCTAATTTAAAATATTCAATGCCTTAATACCCGTTGCTGAATTTAAGGGTAATGACAATATTGTTTCCAAATTTTATACCAGTTTGAATTGCGTCATATATGGAGTTTGTTATTCATTACGATCAATGATTTCTGTAAAAAACCCATTATGTAACGGTAGCGTAGGTATTTCCATCACCTAGCTGTACATTGTTAGCAGCAGGTAAGATTGGAGAATTGAAAGAATGTGCACTGTTTGTACTTACTGGTACATTTGTACGTCGCTGACCATTGCTACCAGCACTGTTCGTACCTAGAGGTACAAATGTTCCGCTTTAGCTCAGTTGGAAAAGGCGTGGCTACGAAGCAACACCATGCTGGAAGTGGCTGAGTTCGATTCCCGGTCTGGTCTAGGATTTTTTCTCGACTCCCTGAGCATAGGGCATGATTGTTCACACAATCATACAAATGCAATAATGGTACCTGGCATCGAAAGCTCTTAATAAATAACTGTGGAAGTGCGTTTAGAACACTAAGTTGAGAGCCAGTAATAAGATAATTGCGAAAGCAATGAGCTTGAAATGCTAAAAAAAAGCAGAAGGTACAAATGTAGGATTTACTCCTGGATGGCCGTTGTTAACAACCGAGGAACGAGTACCTGGTCGGGATCGTGAAGCGGTCTCTACCTGATCGCTTTGCGAATCGAGCATACCCAAAAATAAGATTTGTGGTTTCCACCACATCCGCACATTTTTTTTGGATGCTTCACAGGACAGCTGTCCTTGGCGTGAGAGGTATGGCATGCATGTATATGGCAACCATGTGTTTTTGTCCCGTAACCTCATCCCTGGCATTTACGGCACTGGGTTAGGTCACTTTTTGCGTGACGTAATTAATGGACGTTCCCTTTCTATATATTCTACATATGTTTCTATATCATCGACATACATATCTATGTATACATCTATATGTACATCATATCGTGATATGGCTACTTGTACATGTTTCCCTCCAAAACTGCCACGAGCTTGGCAGAGCACACGACTGCATTAAAAAAGGGTGTCCAGCCGGCCACTCGCTAGCGACAGCCACTAACCCACCATTCTCTCTGGTTACTTGCCCGCGTACCCTCCAACTGCAGGGCACTTATAACCGCCAGCTGCCAGGGTGATATTAGCCATTACTGCTCTGCACAGCTCCGTGGCTGCAAGCGAATGAAGAAAATTTTAAGGTGTCCCTCTTTTATATCGTGCACTGGCACATATGAGACGTTCCTTACTTAAATTTGAAATCTGTGATAGGAAAGTACTGCGCATTTAGTAAATTTACTCTGGCAAAATCGGCATTATAAGACATCACCTCTTATTTTGGTTATTTTCAATTGGTTAAAATTGTTAACGACTACTTACTGATAACTAAATTGATACGCGGGAAAATTTTCAACCGATTGATGTAAACATCTTGAAAATCTATCGAGCATATATTAAGGGGACACTCCCCTGGATTTGGGCAAAAATAAGGCAAAGCTTTTTTTTTTGTTGGAGATTGAAAGGTGTACGAACTTTCGGTTTTGACGAATCAATTTGATTATTATTCAAGATTTCAACGAGAGAAAAAAATTGTGCAAATTCAAAATGGCATCCGTAGGCTTCTGCGTGCAAAACATGGGGCGACAACTTCAAGCCTGCAGCCTCTTGTAGTGGACAGAAATTAAATCTAGTTATCATTTCTGAATCAATGATGATGATATCATGATATTTTCTACGGCTTGAACTAAATTTCAGACAATTTAAACTTAAACTCATTGCATAGTCATCATTTGAACTAATTTTTTTTATTTTTCGCTACTTTTTTTCATTTCAATCGTGTTTAAAAATTATAAATAATTAATCATTAATGCAAATTTTTAGTTCAAGTTGCACAAAAAATTATAAACTTTCAAACAGTAATTTGATGGAGGGAATCGAATTAATAGATCAAGCCCGGGGTTGAAGTTAGATTGATAAACAAGGTTCCGAGAAATCGCCATTTTGAATTTTCCTAATTTTTTTATCTCTTTGAAATCTTGAATAATAATCAAATTGCCTTATTTTTGCCCAAATCTAGGGGAGGGTCCCCTTAAGTTAATAGCGTTTAATTTGTAGCAATATTTCATCACGATTGCTTATTTTTAGGTTTTCAATTGACGTAAGACGTAGCCTACGTCAAAAGAGCAAAATAACTGATTTTTATAGGGACACCTAAGGCTACGTAGGAAAAATTGCTCTAATTCGGTCATTTCAAAAGTTATCGACAAATGTATTCAATCAAAGTTGCTTAAAACTGTCTCATCTACAACTTTTTTGAAAAATATATTCTTTTATTTCTGCAAATAAAAAACTTAAAAAACTTTAAAACTAAAAAAAAAACAATTTCTCTGAAAACAAGGACCACCCTGGTTTTCATTCACACCAAAAGAAGGGCCTTATTATTAGAAACAATTTTGTACAAGACAACTTTGCCCCAAAACTTAAAACTTAGGCTGAAAATGTGTCTTTCCAGCTAAATTCGCAGTCTGGACCACTGTGCATTGATTCATAACAAGGTCTAAACTATAGGAATTCTCCGATATTCTCGAATAGCAGACATGTTTTTCCTCAGATATGAACAATATTTTAACTAGGGATTTTAAAAGCCTAGTTTACCCAACATTCAGAAAAAAGAGCAAATCCGTTTACAGAATGTTTTAAACTTCTATAACCTTCGAATTGATTTTATGCGCCTGCCAAATCGTTTCCACAATTTGTCCATAAATCACCCCCGCGCAATTTTCGGCTCCCCCAGTGCTCGCAATTCTTCATAAAAAAAATCAAAACAAATGTCACCCACCTTTCAAACAAACGACCGACACAAAGTGGGGGAAATCACCCAGCGGTGATAAATTTCCCAATTTCGGACCCGAAGCAAAATAGAAACCAATTACGGGATTTATATTTAGCAAAGTCTAAAAATTTCCCCCTCAAAAAAAGAATCCAACTCAAGTGAGAAAAACCGACGGAGGCAAAAGTCAAGAGCTGTCACACGTTAATTCACCGGGCGGCGCAGTATCGAGAACGCACCGCCGCCAACCGTCCGCCCGCGCACTGGTCTCCATTTCACGCGAGGGCATTGATGATTGACAGGAATTCTTCGAGTGACACACGACAGTTTGGTTTTTTTTATTATTATTTCCTTAAGACTTTCGTTGTTCGATTGTGGCGACGACGCCTTTTCGACCGACGGGCAGCTAATTAAAGGTTCCGCTCCATTCGGGCGACGGAAATCAGCATGGTTGTTGGCGAATACAAAAACGTCCAACTGTGTTCATCAACAAAGTAGTTGCACAGCTGGATATGCCGATCGGATTGAGGTGATTTGGTCCTATTCCAATTAGAAAAGTTTTGCTTTTCGCAAATTGGTGTGGAGTTGTCACATTCTACGGCGTCCGAAACAAAACCAATTAACACAAAATTTCAAATCAAGGTGACTAATCTCGTCCCGATGAAAACACCGAATCGCCCTTTGATCGACATGCATCTCTTGTGTTGTAGCGTGGCGTCTCAAAACACCGCCCGTAGGGGGAGGCATGGGGGAGGGGGGGGAGGAATGATTCACCACCATCCGCGTTCGAAGCACATGTACCATCAGCGCTGATTCTGTAATTAATCGGACACCGAACGAAAGATTGTAGACAGCTAGATAGCGGGATCGGCCGGGCAGCAGCAGCAGCAGCTGTTGAGATTTCTTTTTGGCCCGGGGCCAAATCGAAACCAAAGTACCTGTTGACAAGCTTGTTGCACCCGGCGTCGTCGTCGTCGTCGTCGTCGTCGCTTCAATTGGGTTCTAAAATTTAATGTTGCAGTTGCTTTGCTCAGTGGGATAGAATTCACTGAAAGGATCAAATCGCTATTCGATTAAGGCACTCGGACGTGCCGAAATTGCCAGTCTTTGCAGCGATTATGGTCACGTAGGATTCCGACTCCTCTACGGGATAGATAAACGATTTCAAGTATTTTCCGTTGCACCACCCGACGGCGGGAAGGCGACGACTATGTATTTTCTTTGGCACTGGTGCGTTGTTAGATAGTTTCGAGTACGTGAGCTGATTTCATAATTTCGATAAAAAGACAGTTCTGGTTTTTGTTTGGAAGAAAGTGGATGCGGTGTCCGTTCTTGACCGGCGTTTAACTGTCTGATGGGATGGAACAAATAATGCTCAGAAAGCGACGGAAGTGCTTAAATCTACCTTTAAGTGGATGGACTGGGCATATTTGTTGGACGGAGGGTTTTGAAGAACTTTAAAAGTGAATGACCTGGATAGAATTATTGTAAGATTTGGTTTGCTGAATTTCGCCACAAGTCATAACGCGAAAACTTATAGGAAGTCAAACTCAAATACAAAAAGGTTTCTGAGTTTAAAGACGGTATGTCATACAAAAGTGTTAGAAAACAAGATATTCAATCAAAGCAAAATTGCTTCTTCAGCTTATAACAGAATTAAGTTTGATCAAAATGCTCTAAGCATTTGGTCGAATCATCTTTATCATTTGATTAGGTAGAGTCCCAACCGAAACTTACCAAACGATAAGGGTTGAAATTTTTTTTATGCAACTCATTTTCATAAAAACTTTAAAATATTTAAACAAAAATTTTGGCCCTGCCAGTACTCTCTGAGAACACAAAAATGTGTTCTATTGATGCTGATAAACATTGCCACTGATGCAGACGCAGCTCAAATAAATTCCACAAACGTTTGGTTTCCAAACTTTCAAAGGGAGAGGAAAGGAGAAAAACTTCACTTATTAGCAGAATTTGGTGAGTCCGTTCCGTATATTAAAAATATGTTACAACTCATTTTGGTTCCCAACTACACCGTGTCCAATACATTCTTATATTTTTTATTATTAGAGTGATCGTCCAAGTACACCGAACATATTGCGAATGTATTGGTGTAATTCTTCTCTCAGGCAGGGCTGGTAGCGGATTTATGGATAAATAATAGTGACTTTAGTGACTAAAATAATAAAAATAGTGACCAAATAGTGACTAAAAATAGAGATTTCCAAATTTTAGTGTTTTTGTACACTTTTATACATTTGATGTATAAGTTCAGTAAAAATCAACTAGATGATCACCCCTGTTTGCAAAAATAAATATTACTGCGGCGCAGTATGACTGTTTGTTTTTTTTTGTGTGGATCTATACGCATGGTTGGAACACCTTCCAGCATGACCTGTGCTAGAATTACTTCTGACATCTTGTTTCTCAATTCTTTTTTTGAGCCGTTGCACAGTGGGGAAAATGGGACCCAAAATCACAACTAATTAAAGGCCGCTGGATAAGTGCCTTGTAAAACAGCTTATCTTATGTAAAAAAATGCGAGAAATCGAATGGTGATGGTGATCACCTTGGGCAGACCCCGGGAAGTGGTTCATTTTGCCCGATTTTCCCCTAATTTCAGAAGAAAAATTGAATAATCACACATTTATCATATTGTCTCTGATAATATTGCATCCATTTGTGCTGTACTATTGTGAAAGTGTCTGGAGAATCCAATGGAGGTAATATTGTCTTGTAAAAACGTCAGGAACTGTCCATTTTGCCTGATATTCCCCACATGCTGAAAGTACTAGATATGCCATGTGGTTTTGGAAATTTGGGTGAATTAGAATCTATAAAAATGCAAAACACTATTGTGGAACTGTCCGGGGAACTGAATGTAGAGTATGTCGTCTTATGTAAACATCAGTTATTGTCCATTTTACCCGCTTTTCCGTACATACTGGAAGAATCAATAGATAAAATACGATTTTTGGAATAGCCGGCATTAGAATCAAATCAAATGCACTACAATATTATGAAAATGTCTGGAAAATCGAATGAAATGGATGTGGACTCATGCAAACTTCGGGAAGTGGCTCGTTTTGTCCGATTTTCCCTTAATTTTGAAAAAATAATTGGATAAACCTACATTTATCATATTTTCACTAACAATATTGAACCCATTTGGGATCTACTATTGTGAAAATGTCTGAAGAATCCAATGAAAGCAATATCGTCATGTAAAAACCTCATGAACTGTCCATTTTGCCCGATATTCCCCACATATTGAAAATTCTAGATATGTCATGTGGTTTTCGAAATTTCCGCGAATTAGAATGTATAAAAATGCAATGCACTATTGTGGAACTATCTGGGAAATTGAATGGAGGGGATTTCAACTTGTGTAGACGTCAGTTATTGTCCATTTTACCCGCTTTTCCTGCATATTGGAAGAATCAATATACATATAATGAGGTTTTTGAAACAGCCGTGCGCTACATTAAAATCAAATGCACGGCAATATTATGAAAATGTCTGGAAAACTGAAAGAAGGGGATGTCGTCTTGTGCAAACCTCGGAAGTCATTTGTCCCGATTTTCCCCTTATTTTTGATGAAAAATTAAATAATCCTGCATTTATCATATAAGCTTTGATAATATTGAGCCCATTTGTGCTTTAGTATTGTGAAAACATCTGAAGAATGTAATGGAGGCAATATCGTCTTCTGAAAAGGTCAGGAACTGTCCATTTTGACGGATTTGTCCAGTGGTTTTCGAAATTTCAGCTATAAGGGGAAAATCGGGCAAAATGAGTTACTTCCCGAGGTTTGCACAAGACGACATCCCCTACATTCAATTTTCCAGACATTTTGATGATATTTCCGAGCATTTGATTTTATTGTAGTGCACGGCTATTTCCAAAACCGCATTATATGTATATTGATTCTTCCAATATGCAGGGAAAAGCGGGTAAAATGGACAATAACTGACGTCTACACAAGTTGAAATCCCCTCCATTCAATTCCCCAGACAGATTCACAATAGTGCATTGCATTTTTATACATTCGAATTCGCGGAAATTTCGAAAACCACATGACATATCTAGAATTTTTAATATGTGGGGAATATCAGGCAAAATAGACAGTTCATGACGGTTTTTCATGAAAATATTGCTTTCATTGGATTCTCCAGACATTTCCACAATTGTAGATCCCAAATGGGTTCAATATTATTAGTGCAAATATGATGAATGTAGGATTATCCAATTATTTTTTCAAAATTAAGGGAAAATCGGACAAAACGAGCCACTTCCCGAAGTTTGCATGAGTCTACATCCACTTTATTGGATTTTCCAGACATTTTCATAATATTGTAGTGCATTTGATTTGATTCTAATGAGCAACTATTCCAAAAATCGCATTTTATCTATTGATTCTTCCAGTATGTACGGAAAAAGCGGGTAAAATGGACAATAACTGATGTTTACATAAGACGCCATACTCTACATTCAGTTCCCCGGACAGTTCCACAATAGTGTTTTGCATTTTTATAGATTCTAATTCACCCAAATTTACAAAACCACATGGCATATCTAGTACTTTCAGCATGTGGGGAATATCAGGCAAAATGGACAGTTCCTGACGTTTTTACAAGACAATATTACCTCCATTGGATTCTCCAGACACTTTCACAATAGTACAGCACAAATGGATGCAATATTATCAGAGACAATATGATAAATGTGTGATTATTCAATTTTTCTTCTGAAATTAGGGGAAAATCGGGCAAAATGAGCCACTTCCCGGGGTCTGCCCAAGATAAAACCATCACCATTCGATTTCTCGCATTTTTTTACATAAGATAAGCTGTTTTACAGAGCACTTATCCAGCGGCCTTTAATTAGTTGTGATTTTGGGTCCCATTTTCCCCACTGTGCGTTGCCATGTGAAGCTGTTTTCACTACCTCAATCACGTGAGGGTATTAAGGCTCACCTACAGCCATTTTCTTAGTAAAAAACTGGTTCCAATACTCCGCAACTCTGTACTCTGTACTCAAGGTCAGCACCTTGCATTTTTATGTGACCCCAAAAGGATAATGGCTGTATAAAATCAGACTAAATAAAAGTGTACACTGTCTTCGGCAAATTTGTTTTCCATCAATTTTTCTCTCTGGAAAAAATAAAGAGTATATGAGTTGACCTAATTGACGACCTAGAACATCCTGAATACGAAGAAGTTCAGGAAGAAAAACTAAATGCCTAGTTAAAAGTGTAAAGCGTTGTTTTAGAATATTGTACATATGCATACGTATTATGAAATTTTCGTTGATAAACGATATATATTTTTGTATCTTTCTGAAAGGTTCTGGGTCATCCAAAATCTACTTGAGTTCAAAACATCAGATCTTCAGTTGTAACAGTAGCTTTAAGGGTTATATACGGGTATGATATGGATTCAAACATGTTGAATGAACCTTTTGTACGGGCAACAGTCATTATTTGATAACTTTATGACGTTCCAGGTCATCCAAGCTGTCCTTGAGTGCAGAATTTAAGATCTACAGTAGTAAGTATAGCTTTTTGGGCTATACAAAGTTACGCTACGTATTCAATCATAGTCAGTGAATATTTTCGAACGTAAAAACACCATGAGATACCCGGGGATGATCTAAATCATCCAAACTGTCCGTGAGTTCAGAACATATGATCTACAGTTGTAACAGTAGGTGTTTAGAGTGCGCACAGGGACAATATGTATTTAACAATAATGATTGACTACTGTGGAAGACCAACATACATAATGCAACAATCTTGGGATATTCTAGGTACTCCAAAGCGTCCTTAAGTTTAAAACATAAGATATACAGTTGTAGAAGTAGTTTTTGAGCTATACATGGTGACCATACGTATGCAAAAATATTCAATGAACCTTTCGGAAAGTCAACAGTAATTATTTTATAATTCTGAGATCCTCTATATAATCCAAGCCGTCCTGGAGTTCAGAACTTGAAACCTACGATGGTAACAGTAGTTTTTTGGGCTATACAAAGTTACGTCACGTATTCAAGTGTATTCAGTGAATATTTTCGAACGTAAAAATACACAAGAAGATAATCTTGGAGGTGTCTAGGTCATCCAAGCTGTCTTGGCATTCAGAATTTAAGATTTTCAAATGTAACAGTAAATTTTAGGCAATACAAAGTTACAAAAAATATTCAAACATATTCAATTAACATTCTTAGAGTCAAAACACATTATAAAGCAGTATGACATGTTCCAGGTCATCCAAACAATCCTTAAGATCAGAACATAGGACCTACAGTTCTAACAAAAGCTTTCTGGGCTATGCAAAGCTACGATGTGTATTGAAACATATTCATTGAATATTTTGACATTATGAGATAATCTTCGGGTGTTCTCGGTTATCCAAACTTTCCTGGAATTCCAGCTGTAGATATTAAGTTTTGAATTGTAGCTTAAAATCTACAGCTTATTGGACTAAATAAAGTAACAATATGTATTTGACCGAATTAGGTGAGTCTTTTTGAAGGTCAACCGATATAATGCGATATCTTGGGATATTCTAGGTCATCATCGTTAAGTTCATCCAGATCATTGTAAAGTTAGCGTAAAGGTTACGCTATGCACTCAAACACATTCAGTGGAGCTTCTGTAAGCTCACCAGTCATTATCAGATTATCTCGGGATGTTCAGGTTCATGAAAACCTTGAGTTCAGAGCTTATGATATACGGTAGTAACCGTAGCCTTTTGAGCTATTCAAAGCTACGATAAATATTCAAACATATTCAATTAATATTCTGATACGTCTACAGATATCATCGAATAACCTTGTAAGTTTCAGCTCATTCAAAATATCCTTCAAATTGGATGCCCGGAAGAGATCTGGCCGACCTCGCTCGGTGAGAGAAGCGCGAAGGATTCAAATTGTTTGGGAACGGAACTATATCACATCATATTATGCACGAATATGGATTTCCGGAAAAACAGACACGGTTGGTCAAAGCAATGATGGATCGAGTGATGTGTGTCGTCCGAGTATCAGGGACATTCTCGCGTCCCTTCGAATCTCGGAGAGGGCTACGGCAAGGTGATGGATTGTCGAGTTTGTTGTTTGACATTGCATTGGAGGGTGTGATTCGAAGAGCTAGGATAGACACAAGTGGCATGATCTTTAGGAAGTCTGTTCAAGGATTTGGCTTCGCCGACGACGTTGATATCCTAGCACGTAACTTTGAGACGATGGCGGAAACGTACATCAGTCTTAAGGCTGAAGCTGGTAGGATTGAGCTTGTGATTAATGCGTTGAAAATAAAATCATTGAAGGAAATAGGCGCACGAGAAGACAATGTTAGCCTACTTCCACGAGGCCAGATCGACGGTGATAAAATCGAGGTAATAGTCGCATTCGTGTATCTGGGCTCATTGGTGACCGCCGATAACGACACCAGCAGATAAATACAACGGCGCATTATGGCTTGCAATCGTGCCTACGAAGGACTCCGAAGGACACTAAGATCGAACAAAGTTCGCCGAATCACAAAGTTGACCATCTACAAGACATTAATTAGACCGGTAGTTCTCTACGGCCACGAAACATGGACATTGCTAGTGGAGGACCAACGCGCCCTTGGTGTCTTTGAACGGAAGGTGCTGCGACTACGATGGGCTGGGCATGTCGTAAGAATGTTGGACGAAAGCCCTGTTAAAAAGGTTTCCGAAAACGAACCCTCGGATGCAAAAAGAAGAGGCGCGCAACGAGCAAGATCCACGATCGATCAAGCAGAAGGCGACCTGCGGACTCTCCACAGACAGCGAGGCTGGCGAGGTACAGCCATGGACCGAATACAATGGAGCCAATTTCTATGTACAGCAGAGGCCACACCGGCCTTGGTCTGATTGATAAGGCAAGGTAACGGAACTATCAGTGATCTGTACGGAAAATGAGTACCCAAAATCCTCTATGCTCAACAATCTGAAACATGATCTACGACTCCAGGTCTTCCAAGAACGAAAAGTTCATGGAGTTTCCGCGAAAAGTCTCGAAAGAGCAATTCTTCCTCCATCGCTGCCACCCTGGGGAAGAGTTCGTCTTTTCCGACGAAAGATTATCTGTCCTGCAGCAATCCCACAATTCTCAGAAGGACAGGAATGCGACAGGAACATTCCACGGGCGTTTGGAGTTAGGAGTGCACTTGGCAAGTGCGGCAAATTAAAAAAATGCATCAAGGTTAACGCCATTTATCGTAACAAAATCGTTTTGGAGTAGTTGTTAAACCAAGTTTCCGGTAAATGTTTAGAAATTACCACTACGTGATCCAACTAAATGGAGCACTATCTTACCATCCACCACCACTTGATCTGTGTTTTGAAGTGTTCTTAATCGTTATAAGGTCATTTTGGTCGATCGAGTAGACTACTAGTAGTTTCAGGTGTTCAACTATCGTAAAAATTACTTTCCTGAAGTTTCGAGTATCTTTGGACAACCGAGAGCTGATTGGAGTATTGACTTATATATCTTGAGGTCAACGACTGTAACAAATGGTTTTCCAGATAAGTTCACAAACTTCAAATCGTTTTGATCTAAAAGCACTTGTTAGGTGATCCATCATAACAAATGCCTGTTTTGATGACTTCACATACGTCAGAGCCTAATTTTGGGCCTATGAACACACGTTGGGTGGTAAAACTTCATTTTGGAGTATTCTAGGCCATGCGAGGACTATCTTTAACATCGTATGATGCTCACAGATGTTGTAGGACGTCTGCCATCTTTTCCAGTGGTAAATTTCTTGCCTTTTTCAAAGCAGATTCCCTAATGACTTCGCCCTGAAATTTTCATAAGTTGCTTGAAAATTTTCCGTGGACTTCTTTGGAAGTCCTTCAGTTTTTATTACTGACGGTAACTTTGGTGTAGTGGTAAGCGTGACTAGTACTTGTCAGCCGAGTGGGTTCAATCTCAGCCGAGGTCGGTGAGATTTCTCTGAGGCGACAAATTCTCTGGTCACATCTGCCTTCTTAGGGAAAGTAAAGCCGTTCGTCCTGGCTCATGTGTTGTTGAGTGCGACATGTAGGGTAGAGGTGCCTTTGTCCGGTGGTGAACCAGCGTAAGGCTGAAAGCTTCCTCCATACAGAAATAGTGGCCTGTATGGTCAGAAATTCTCAAAACGTCTTTTCATGACCTAGCTGTACAAAATCATAAAGTTTGATGTGTAGTAAGCTAGGTGTTGGCATCGATTTGAATATGGCAACTTTCTGTGAAGCTTTGGGAGATTCTAGGACACCCACACTGTCATAGACTTCATAAATTTTTGAAAGTATTTGTGCCATCCAAATTTACTATGCGTTCATGTTCATTGGATCATTTAAAAGATCAATAGACAATATTAGATAATCTGGGATGTACAAGGCCGTCCAAACTGTTCTGAAGCGCAGAACTCAACCCTAGCAGCACACTTGTGGCAAATCGGTCAAAGTAACTTTAATGTGACTGAATTCAGTCACAACAAGTTGCTGTAACCAATTTTAAAGATTTTCTGTTGCTTGGGAAGGGTTTTGTTTGTAGCAGTTCAATTTTTCGTTAGATAGAGTTATGTAACATAATCTAGCATTTTTCTACAAGAATTTTGGAAGTCCAGCAGACAGTTTTGGGATATTTTAGTTCATCTAAATGGTCCTGGAGACCACAGCTTAAGGCCTACAAATTTACCTGTAGTTTTTTTTTCCATATAAATTGACGATATGTATCTAACATTGAATTTTTTAAGAAGCCATAAGACATGGGATGTTCTAGGTCATACAAACTGTCCTGGAGCTTAGAATTTAAGGTAGGTAGTTGTAACAGTACCTTTTTTTATTATACAAATTAACCATGTTCGGTGAAACTACTGGAAGGTCAACATACATTATGAGATAAACTGGGATAATCTAGGTCATCCAAACTATCGTAGAGTGCAAAGCTTAAGGCCTACAGTTTCAAAGGTAGTATTTCAATTTGTAATTAGTAATTTGTTTATTTATTAATAACGATAACTTGTAAGTATATACCTTATATCAAGTTAAGGAAAAATTTACGATGTTTGTCTAAATATGAAGGTCAACAGATATTACGTATCCTAGAGGGTTTGAGCTGTTTAGTGGAATACCTGTTACTAGAAATGAAAAGAAAAATTAGTATTTTCCATTGAATTCCAACTACCTTTGTTTATCTTGACAGATACGCGTATTTCGTCTACAATGTGCACACTTCTTCAGTGTCTCATATTAATAACTCGACTGAGTTTGAGTCGAGTTATTAGTACGAGACACTGAAGAAGTCTGCACATTGTATATGAAATACGCGTATCTGTCAAGATAAGCAAAGGTAGTTGGAATTAAATGGAAAATACTAATTTTTCTTCTCATTTCTAGACATTACGTGATAATCTGGGATGTTCTAGGTCTTCCAAACTGATCTGAAGTTGAAGCTGTATCTGTTACAGTATCTTCTTTCGCAATAAAAATACGATGTGTTCTTTCCCGTTAATTTAATCTATTGAAGAAGTTATAAATAATTTAGGATGTTCTACGTAATCCAACTTGCTTAGGCTTGCTTTTTCTATATAGACTAACATGAGATAATTTGATGATGATATTGAATCATTCCTATGAAGCTTTAGGATTTTGAAGAT
>JASCZW010013042.1:0-26709 GCA_034211315.2 Aedes japonicus
CACAACCGGACACGCACGATATCAGAAGAACATACATCCTGCCGGAAAATATTAGTTTTCAGTTAACCTCATCGAGCTTGGCTTCGATTGGAGGAGATTGACAGGAGAGCAAGTTTCCTTGCTAACATACAACTCTAAAAATGTCCAGTTTTCGGGCAAATTTGCTTATTCTTCTAAACTTTCGGAACCGATGGTTAATGTCCTTCTTTATAGACTTATCAGCATTTATCACATCATTCGAGTAGTTCTGGTTATGGTGTCTTTTTCTGCCACTCAATTTCTGTCCTGGATCACTGTTAGCTCGATTCATTTTGCATTGCTTTAATCTCTTGTCCGTTTGAGAAATGGACTGGTGAATTAAACCAAATCGTTTGAGCAATAGATTGTTAGATCAATCGAAGAGAATTCAGTATGGCTTCAATATGCATCACCAATATCGACTTCTGAAAATGCAATCTGTTTCTTCAGGTGAGAATTAACGTATTTTATATTTGCTTCCTAGTTCCTCCCATTGCTAATCCTCACAAATAGATTATCCTTCCATTCAGATGTCCGTTATCATTCATTGGTGTTTCGTGTATTATTGCTTGTTTTTCCGTATAAAGATTGTAAGGAAATACAAAACCTACTTATGTATATAACTTTTACTGCGTTAGGTAAACATTAAAAAAAAAATAGTTTCTAGTTTGAAGTGTTATGTTTACATATGCTGGCTTCTAAATTCGTCACAATCTGTCAGAGTGGTTATCGAGATGGCTTCAATCAAGTGAGGTACTGCGATTACAAATTATAGGTGCTTTTAAAGTTGCGAATCGACAAATCAACCGTGTTCCGGTACTTGAAACTTCAAGTAGGTAAAGTTCAAGTAATTGAACAAACCAGCGCACAGTGATTCCAAGGCGGAAAAAAGTCGAAAAATCGACTTTCTCATTTTACAATAAATATATTTTTATAATTTTGTACACTATTTGAAGTTTCTTTTTCCAAAATTTTATGAAGATTGGATGAGAATTGTGCTCTCTACAATTTTTCAAAGTATGGGACCTACGTGGTCGTGATTTTTTGCTCCCATATAAAATGTATGGAGAATCGGAAAAAAAACTTCAACTAAATATTCAAATGTGAGCACACACGCGCACATACACCACAATAGGCTTATTTTGAAGATTTTTTTGCCAGCTTTTCGAAAATCTGGGTTTCATCTTGCGCAAACTTGCGCAATCATGGTTCCGGGAGGGCAGTGTCTGGGAATGTATGAGAAACACGTAAAATTTGTGAAAACATAAATCTCGCAATAGATCCAATATACCACGATTTTGCCCTTCTTACAAAGAAGTGTATATAAATATATATATATATACATATGCATATAAATATAAGTATATATCTTGGGAAATCGCCATTTAAGCCAAGGCCTAGTGGGCCTAGTGTTACATACAACGAACTCAGCTCAATAAACTGAACACATGTCTGTGTGTGTAGTGTATGTATGTAACGAAATTTCTAATTCAGTTTCTCAAGCAACTACTGAACCGATTTGAATGAAACAATATATGAAAGGTACTGTGATCTCATACGTCATTTTGTAAATATATTGGAATTGGTTTAATGGTTCCGGAGATACCCTCGGGGAAGTCAAGACTGATCAAAACCCATTATGTGACACCTCAAATTAAATGAGAATTCAGAAGTAAGTTCAATGGCAATGATATTACGAGTCCAGAACCACATTGGTCACATCCGGGTTGATGTTCCGGCGACTCCCGGGAATGTGGCCAGATTCAAATTTCGGTCAAAACTCATCATGCGACACGTCAAATAACATGAGAACTCAAAAATAAGTACAATGGTGATGATATCAAGATTCCAGGACCACAATGACCACATCCAGGTTCGTATTCCTAGTACTACCAGGGAAGTGAAAAAAGGGTCAGATCTCACAATAGGTGGATCAATTGAGGTTTGTATTTTCAAATAAATGTACATGTAATTCACATGTAACGAATTCACTTCTTCCTTTCTTCCTTAGCGTTTCAAGCTTATTGCTTTCGCTTGTTGTTTCGAACTTTGCTTGTTGTTACTAAACGTCAAACCCCATCCCCCCTAGAGCATAAATTGTACATGACCCTTCAAAGTTCAGTGACACGCTTTTTGATAGTCTCGTGGGATTGTGGCTCATCTCTGGATCCCGATTCATGGTTCGAATCCCGATTGCAACTTTTTTTTTCTGTGAAGAAAATTTTCATACGATCATTTTTCCATTAGAGAATCGTATGAAATATGCAATAGTATCTTCTGGCAAATTTCCATACGATATTTCTATGATTTCCTCTCGTTTTTTTTGTCAGTGTATACCCTTCTTTTGTGATAATAGTAAAAAGGATGAAAACGCATATTGGAATAAATCATTACAATCAATATAATGACTTAACGTACATCGTCTGATTTTTCTTATTTGAAATATACATGAAAATTGTAGTCGCCATTAAAATACTAAGAACTGGACCTTTTCATCATTGATAATAAAATAAGATTTAATTTTTCTATGCACATACGGTATGTTCCTTGAAAACTCATTTTATGTATGCAGAAAATTGAATACATCGGTCAATTCTTAAAACATAAGCTATATGAGCTGGTAAGGGGATGTAACTAGTTATAGCTCTTTCTCGGCCTAGTTTAATCAAGCCATCTGTGTCAGTGATGTATCAGCGAAAAGTCAACACAACTCATGTTGCTATTAAGTCAGAAACTTTCGAGGCATATGGATGTTAATGTCGGTCTATAGGCACCATAATTGTTCTAATCATGGATGCAATGTTCGTCCCTTGATAGCTTGTTGAAATGTTGTCTATGATTTCACTGGTCATGCTCAACTGATCTATCTGATTCATGTGTTCTCAGTTTGGCTTAACTGAATCGATAAAACAAAAAATGCAGTCTGGATACTGCAGACCGTAGATACACGTTATAAACTAACTGTTCACATATGATTTAGTGGCCATTCGGCAATCAAATACATTATAATTCAATGTTACGTGCAGATTTTATTCCTTAAGTTTGTGTTGAGATGAGCCATCTGAAAAACAATCAACGTAACTCAAACAGTTTGTTATTGTAAATGTTATCAATAACAATGCATGAATTTACTATCGCTTTCCATATAACATGGCTCATCTAATTGGGAACCGAAGAGACAAAATATGTTGCTAACATTGGGTCTATGGTTTTCATGTTGAATCATTGTTATTTTACCTATGTGACCTGTTAGTTTATAACGTGTGACTATTTTCTGTACATCTTGGCTGCATTATCCGGTTTATAGGTTCAATATCGGCAAATTTAGATCATTCGAAGATCGTGTAAACAATATGTTCAGCTTAGCCAGTAAACTCATGTTGTCTAAAAAGTTAAGGAAATCGAAAATTACTGGGCAGTGAACAACTATAAATTGATTAATAATGTCTCAAATGCTTTGAAATAAATCGACCTCTGATAGCAACATGAATTTGTTGATTATCGCTGAATTAATGACATATTTGGTACATAGGCCGAATCAAGGAGCTAGGCTAACATTACATCCCCTTACCCTACTTTTTCTGAAAACTCATTTTGATTTATGCAGAAAAAAGTGAAAATCGGTCCAATTCTTAAAAACCATACAATTTGTCTAAAATTTGGTTTTGGACCACCCTATCTCAAAATGGATCACCCTAAGGACAAAAAATTCATTTATATACTTATCGAAAATGAACTAACTTACCAAATGTTGTGAAATTCCAAGACCCACTACTATTTATTTTTGGTATAAAATTGCTGAATTATCAAGTTTTACGAATGTTCCGGAACTTCCGGAAGACCGTGCAATGGCCACTTACAGAACCATAGATTGTTCTCCACGTCGTTTTACTTACATTTTATGTACAAATGGTTTTGAAAAAATCACATTGCCTTAGGTCGAGACAAATTAATTTATCATTTTTTCGGATGTTCCAGACATTCCAGGGTGCAATAAAGTGGCCATATCACGGTAGTGTGGCCTAAGACGACAACTTAAATATTATTTTTGAAATCAGCGACCCAAAATTACTTGAAAACACATAGTTAAACTATGTAAAATTCATTTTTAGACTTTTTTCCGCCTTTTGTATGGGATGGAATCACTGTGCAGCGGCGAGCTGGCAGCTTAAGAAAAGCGACGACCGACTCCGGGAACACAAGGAAGGTGAGGGATTACTTCAAGCACAGTCCGAACCATTCAATTCGGGACGTGGCCCAAGAAGGTCACTTTTCTGTCTATACGTCCAGCAGACAATGAAGCTGGCCGGACTTCTTGTTTTCAAGGTAAGGAAGGTGCCTAACTGAACCGATAAACAGAATACAGTGGCCAAAATCCCGTGCCAATAAGCTGTACCGCGAGGGGTTGGTGCAGCTGAAATGCATCGTAATGGACGACGAGACGTTAATGTACGCGGATGCAAAGCAGATCCTCAGCCAGGAGTTTTTCGCCGGCAAGTCCCACCAGGATGTTCCGGAGAAGTTCCAGAAGGAGAAGGTTGACAAATTTGCCAAGGAATACTTGGTGTGGCAGGCGATCTGTGGGTGTGGCAAAGTCAGCAAGCCGGCACCATCAATGACCAAATCTATAAAGTAGAATGCCTCCAGAAGCGCTTGCTGCCCTTCCTCCAGTCCCACAAAGGTGACACTCTGCTTTGGCTGGATCTGGCATCGTGACATTACGTGAAACCGGTATGGAGTGATACAAAGCCAACGATGTTGGAGGCAAATCCGCCAAAGTCGCAAGAACTTCGCCCAATACAAAAATTCTGGGTAATTATCAAGGGAAGGCCTTCAAAACCGAGAAGGATTTGAAGAAAGAGTGGATGAAAGTGTGTTAGAAAGATGGCGCTAGTGTTGCACAGGATTTGATGGGTAGCGTTTAGTCCAAAGTGCGGTCATGTAGCCTAGGAGAGAAGGTTGAATAAACCAGCCTCACAGCTAAAGTTGGGTTATTTATTCCCTGAAAGTTTCAAAAATATCCGTTTGAAAATGATTTTTTTGTCTGTTACATTTTTTCGCGTACAATCTTTAGTAACTTTATTCCTGTATGTTTACTATGTTTTATATTAGAAATCCTGTTTATTGTACAACATACATTCCATTGCAGTAATTTCAATCAATTTGGTACGGTGTGTCCACGCATCCTTCCTCACCTGTTGGTTCACAAAATTCGTTGCGGTTCAACTCAAATTTCAAAATCCTCTTTGCGGTAAACACAAAGCAGTAGGTCTGGCCGCTTTGATGTCATATCTCTGATAAAGAAGAAAAATACATTTTCCAAGGTCTGTATCCACATTAACCCGGACACCTTCAAATCATTGTAACTTTTGAAATATTGCACGTAGGAATGAAAAAATTTCACTGTAATATAGCTGAGAGCCTGTGATGGAAAAGACTTTGATTGATGTTTACCTTTCATGTTTAGTATTCAAGATGGCGACGAAAGAAAAACAAGTGCGCGAGCGAATTTTGTACGGGCGTACGGCAAATCCTGACTTGTCAATTCGGGACCTTGCAAAAACATTGGATTTGCCTAAATCTGCTGTTCACAATGTGCTCAAATCATTTTCGGAACGTTTGACGGTGGAGAGGAAACCGAGAAGTGACAAAAACATTGGATCCTGTCATGGACCGAAAGGTGAAAAGGATATTAACGAAAAACCCAAATCCCTCCATTCGAACGGTGGCTTGTAAAATAGGGATGTCGCCTGGTTTTGTCCAAAAATCAAAACAACGTTTGGGACTGAAGTTGTATAAAGTAAAAACAGTTCCAAATCGCAACGACCAACAGAACTAGGCAGCAAAATCACGGGCTCGACGTTTGTACTGCGAATATTTGACGAAGTTTTCATGCATTGTTATGGACGATAAAACTTATGTCCTGGAGGATTTCAAGCAGCTGCCAGGGCTGACTATTTATTCTGCTATGGCCAGAAATGCTACAGCTGAGCAGAACGAAGAAGGCATCGAAATTTCCCAAAAGATACCTTGTGTGGCAAGCATTAGCAATGCAAATTAAAAATTGGGAGTAAGATATAGATTACTCATTATTGGCATAAACGGATAAAAACTTTAAATTAACTATCGAAATTTGAGATCATAAATGGGTAGGAGTAAGAAAAAACTATAAATTATAAATCGTATATTGAGAATTGGTAAATTTTAAATTGTAAATTGTAAATGGTAAATTGTAAATAGTTATTTGTTAATAGTAAAGTGTAAATTGTTAATTGTTAATTGTTAATTGTGAATTGTAAATTATTTATTATTTATTGCTAATTGTTATTTGTGAATTGCTATTTATTAAATCATAATTGTTAATTGCTAAATGTTAATTGTTTATTTTTAATTGTTAATTATTTATTGTTAATTGTTCAATTTTAATTTTCTTCTGTAAGTTTTAAATTGTAAATTTTTAATTGCAAATTGCATATCAAACATTTCCAAATGATATTTTTTTTTTTCTTTCTTTATTATTGAGATTTTCAGCCCTGGGCTGATTCATCTCCCGTAGTAGTCACTCAAATACCTTTATGGGTATTTTCGTAACGTGTCCGGGGGTGAGATTCGAACTCATGACTTTGACGTGAGAGGTATGGATGTTAACCACTACGCCGGGGTCGCCCCTCAATTGAGTTGTTAATTGTAAATAACAAATTGTTTCATGTAAATTGTAACATATTATTATATATGTATTTTTTAATTTTGAAATTCTACATTTTAATGTTTGTGGAAATTGGAGAATTGTAATTGGAAATTGTACATTGTGAATTGAAAATTGGAAATTAGAAAATGTTAATTGGAAATTGGAAATTGGAAATTGGAAATTGGAAATTGGAAATTGGAAATTGGAAATTGGAAATTGGAAAGTCGAAATTGGAAATTGTAAATTGTAAATTGTAAATAGGATATTGGAAATTGTCAACTGTATATTGTAATTTGTAAATTGTTAATTGGAAATTGGACTTGGAAATTTGATATTATATATTGGAAATTTTCAATTGGAAAACAGAAATAGGAAATTGGAAATTAGAAATAAGAATTTTTTTATTGGAAATAAATTGTAAGTTGTAAGTTGTAAATTGTACATCGTAAATTTTAAATTGAAAATTGTTAATTGGCAATTTTATATTGGAAAATGTTAATTGTAAATTTGATATTTGATATTGGAAATTGGAAATTGGATATTAGAAAATGAAAATTGTTAATTGGAAATTAAAAATTTGATATTGGAAATTGGAGATTTGATATAAGAAATTGGAAATTGGAATTAAGAAATTTGATTTTGAAAAATTGGATATTAGAAATTTTAAATTGTAAATTGTAAATAAGCATTGGAAATTGGAAATTGGAAATTGGAAAGTCGGAATTGAAAATTGTAAACTGTAAATAGGAAATTGGAAATTGTTAACTGTATATTGTAAACAGTAAATTGTTAATTGGAAATTGGAATTGGAAATTTGAAATTAGAAATTAGAAATTTTCAATTGGAAAACAGAAATAATAAATTGGAAATTAGATACAAGAAATTCATTATTTTAAATAAATTGGAAGTTGTAAGTTGTAAATTGTGCATCGTAAATTTTAAATTGAAAATTGTTAATTGGAAATTTAATATTGGGAAATGTTAATTGTAAAATTGATATGTGATATTGGAAATTGGAAATTGAATATAAGAAATTGTAAATTGTTAATAGTAAATTGTTAATTGGAAATTGTTAATTGTAAATTGTTAATTGTAAATTTTTAATTGTAAATTGTTAATTGTAAATAAGAAATTTGATATTGAAAATTGGAAATTGTATATTAGAAATTGAAAATTGGATATTAAAAATTTGATATTGAAAATTGGAAATTGGATATTAGAAATAATTGGACATAGGAAATTGGAAATTGGAAATTGGAAATTGAAAACTGGAAAATTGGAAGTTGTAAGCTGTAAATTGTAAATTGGAAATTGGAAATTAAAAATCTCAAATTGTAAATTGATAATTGTTTATTGTTAATTGAAAATTGGAAATGTACATTGGTTATTGTAAATTGTTAGTTGTTAATTGTAAATTGTTAATTGTAAATTGTAAATTGTAAATTGTGAATTGATAATTGTAAATTGTTAATTGTAAATTGTAAATTGAAAATTATAAATTGTAAATTGTAAATTGAAAATTGAAAATTGAAAATTGATATTTGTAATTTGTCAATTTTCAATTTTTAATTTTTAATTGTAAACTGCGGAATTGTAGATTTTTATTTGTAAATTTATAACATTATAGTGTAAATTGTTACTTGTAAATGGTAAATGAGAAATTGTAAATTGTAAATTGTTTAATGGAAATCGTGAATTGTTATTTGTTATATGGAAATTGTAAAGGGTGTCCACGATGAAACTGCCACACTATGAAATTGCTCTAACTTTTTAACCGTTGGGAAGAATTTAATGAAAATTTGGCATAGTGCATTATTTACATCCTGCAAGTTTTAAAGTCCTGTGATCAAAACTCGCGGAAATGGAGTTGAAAGAACAGCTCGTGCGTGATAAAATCTTGCGCATTCATCACGAGAACAAGGATCTCTCGCATCGTTCCATCGCTAAAACGTTGGGAATCGCGAATTCCACGGTGTCGCGAGTGATTAAGCGGTTCGAGGAACGGTTGACCACCGATCGGAAGCCCAGAAGTGAAGGAAAAAGTATTCCGTACAACACCAAAAATCACAACCGCGTAGTTGGGGCCTTCAACCGAAATCCGAACGCCTCCGTGCGGGATGTGGCTAAGAAGCTGCACCTAAGCCGAAGTTTTGTCCAGAAGGCCAAAACTAAGGCTGGGCTTCGAACGTTCAAGGTACAAAAGGCCCCTAATCGCCACGAGAAGCAGAACAAGTCCGCCAAAACCCGTGCCAGGAAGTTGTACCTCAACATGCTGACGAAAGTTGAATGCTGCATCATGGACGACGAAACATATGTGAAGGCTGTTTTTCACGGCCAAGGATTAATTCAGCGTTCCGGAGCATGTCCGCACTCAGAAGATGTCCAAATTTGCGAAGAAATTCCTGGTTTGGCAAGCCATCTGCACGTGCGGGAAGCGGAGTGCACCTTTCGTGACCCAGGACACGATGAACGGACAGGTGTACATGAAAGAGTGCCTCCAGAAGCGGCTGCTTCCTCTCCTGAAGGCCCACAACGTCCCAATAATCTTCTGGCCGGATTTGGCCTCATGCCACTACTCCAAGGACGTGCTGAAGTGGTATGCGGACAATAAGGTCAATTTCGTGCCGAAAATGTTCACCTCTCCCAACACTCCGGAGCTCCGCCCCATCGAGAAGTACTGGGCGATTATGAAGCAGCACCTTCTTAAACGACCTAAGGTAGTGAAGACAGTCGAGGAACTGAAGAAAGTATGGGTTTACATGCAAAAAACGGTTGATTCACAGGTTGTGCAGAATCTTATGGCCAGGGTTAAGGCCAAGGTGCGGGCATTTGCGTATGGACTGTAAAAAAATTACGAGTAATATGGTAAAATGAAGTTTAATAGTTATTTCTCAATCCCTGAAAATTTGATGGCAATCGGATGAAAACTCGAATTTTGCGAATCAATTTTGTGTGTGGCAATTTCATCGTGGACACCCTTTAAATTCACAATTGTATAGTGTAAATTGAAATTGTAAAATGGAGAATGGAGAATGAAAAATGGAAAATAGTAATTAGGAATTGGAAATTTTGAGAAATCTCGGGGTTTTTTCTCATTAGGGCGAATTTAACATTGAGAGCCTCTCTTTGATTACTTTCTCTTACATTCATATTCCAATCACGTTAACGGTTTTATTCTACTGAAAAGTATGCTAGCCAGAACTGGTGTAGTTCGATCTGTACTTAAGAATCCATCGAAAATTCTATAATGGGGCTGTAATGAATGAAAGAGAAGAAGCCCCTGGAGAATCTCTCAAGGTTAGATTCGCCCAAATGAAATAAAAAACCTTGACATGTTCATTGCGAAACTTTAAGAAATTTTAAGAAATTTTATTGTAATTTTATTTATATAATCAGAAATTTATAGAAATCTTAAGAAATTTGTAGAAATATCAAGAAATTTTAAGTAATATTAGAAAATTCTAGGAAATACAGTGATACCTCGATATGAAGCAACCTCGATATAAAGCAACTTCGATATAACGTAATTTTTACCTCGATATAAGGCAACTTTTTAAAAAGTTTGAGAATCACAAAAAAAATCAATTTTGAAAATATATATAGTGTCATTAAACAATTTTAAAATTGTTTGGACATGTTTTCATCTTTTTCTCCTCATTAACCAATAAAAAAATATTTTTTTTTCAATACAGGTGGAATAATGTTTACCAATAAAACATCGCCTTTGCTCTCTTATACTATTTTACTGAAGGTAGCGCAAATATTTCTAATTACCAGTTTTTGGATTCAATACTTGGGTGGCAACACACTCGTGTATATAGTGTATTTTAAATATAGTTTCATCTTTATTTGATCATCGACTACTGAAACTCAGCGGGGAAAAATTGTGCAGCAATGTGGTAATTATCGATGAGTACACGGCTAACTTCGCAACAGAAATTCGTGAAAAAAATCTCTCTCCGTGTCAGACTTTTAATGCGGATGAAAGTGGGTTGTTTTTTAAGACCACTCCAACGAAAACTTACGTCGATAAAGATGCCATATCAGCTCCCGGCCGCAAAATCTTCAAGGAAAGGGTTACCTTCATGCCATGCAGCAACATGGATGGCACACTGAAACTTCCATTAATCATAATTGGGAAATCACACAAACCAAGGGCGTTCAAAAACATTAAGGAGCTTCCAGCATACTACAGAGCATCCAAGAACGCTTGGATGACTAAAGCTCTATTCAAAGAATGGTTTTTCGAACAATTTGACCCGCAAGTCTCTAATTTTCCTGAACGATCTGGATTTCCGATCACCGCCGTTCTTGTATTGGATAATTGCTCAGCGCATTTTAACGCTGATGAGTTGAAAACCGAAGATGGGTTGATCTTTACTATTTTTTTGCCACCCAATACAACTGCAGTTATTCAACCCATGGACCAAAACATTATATAGATGATCAAGACTCGGTACAGAAACCTAATGATGCGAGAAATTCAAGCTCGAGGAGGGGAGTTCGACGAAACCGCTAAAAAGATCAATGTCAAGGATGCGGTCTTTTGGGTTGCCCAAGCATGGGAGTTAGTTCCCGCAGAAGCAATTCGCAAGTCGTGGAACTTACTCTACAATCCACGTGAAATTGAGGATGAGGATGATCTGCCACTATCTGTAGTTAGAAAGAAACTTATGGATATTGCGGAAAGGATTGCATTTTTAGAAGAAATTGACGAGGAAGATGCTGAGTACGCAACGTTGGATGACGATGAAATCGTCACAAGTGTTCTTAATCCTCGTCAAGATGAAGATAACTTCTACGCTGGAGGAGATTCTATGCAGCCAGCGCTGGATGGTACGTTACAGTCTGTTAGTTTTGGCGAAGATGATGATTGCTCGAACATAACAGAGGAGTCCGCATTGAGCGGTTTTGATGTGGTCAACAGGTACGCTGAGGAGAACGGTTGGCCGCTTAATACACAGTTTTCATTGCGCCAGATGCGCTCAAAAATTGTTGGCAAATTGGTGAATACACAACAGAAATTTCTGAAAAGGTGATGATTTTTTTAAATTGATGATTTTTTTAAATTGATGATTTTTTTTTATGTAACTGAATTTGATGTACAGCACAATGCAAATAAAATGCTAGAGAGCAAAGAACAGATAGTTAGTTCTCTTTATTTTTGTGCTTTATGAGAACGTATTTTAGCCACAAAGCTAAGTAACAAAAAATATAGTATTGTATAGGCACACGTTGGCCGACATTAGGGGCGTTTCCCCTATATAAAGTGGATCGTTAACACTGAACTGTTGTGAAAATACCAGGGTACATACATTGAAATTTTAAGAAATATTAAGAAACTTTCAGAAATATTAAGAAATTTTAAGAAATATTATAAAATTTCAATATAAATCACATTTACATCCAAAGTTAAGTGAAAATTGGAAATTTGTAATCAGAAAATGGAGCTAATAAAATGTAAATTAGAAATTGGAAAGTGGAAATTGGAAATTGAAAATTGTAACTTGGAAATAGGAACTTGGAAATTTTAGGATATGTTAAAAATTTGAAGAAATTTGAAGAGATTTGAAAAAATTTAAAGCCATTTGCATAAATTTGAAGAAACTTGAAGAGATTTGAAGATATTTGAAAATAATTTAAGAAATTTTAAGAAATTTGAAGAAATTTGAAGAAATTTAAAGAAATTTGAAGAAATTTGTAGAAATTTGAAGAAATTTGAAGAATTTTGAGAACTTTGAAGAAATTGGAAGAAACTTGAAGACATTTTAAGAAATTTGAAGAAATTTTGAATTCCGAATTGAAAATTTAAAATTTTTTATATTAATTCGAATACAAGGAAATGGAAAATGGAAATTAGAATTTGATGTTTAATGTTAAATTTGGAAACTGCGTAAAATTTCTTTTGCCTACATAGATGGACATTCGAAACAAAATTAAAACAATTTTTTTTAAAGTTTAATGTGAATTTTTTGCTACACATACACTGATTTAATGTAAATCTTACCTATTATATGTTGAATGTTAAATATAGTATGGTGAATGAATAATAAAAAACGAAAGACATATAAACGAAAGACATATTTGAGAAATTTAGATGTTACATATCACTATTAAGATCTAATATGTTCTTAGATCTTAATAGTGATATGTAACATCTAAATTTTTAAATTTGAATTTATAACTATTAAATGATACATAAAAAGATTGCTTGTATATGCAAAATGTTAAATGAAAAAAAAACAATTAATCACTTAAACTTTTAAATTTCTTATTATTTTTTTATATATGTTGAATGTAAACTGTTACAGGTCGTTTAAAATATTAAATGTAAAGTTTTTGTTTTAAATTTAAAACCTTACAATAAAACTGTACTATGACGAGAGTCGAATGTAAAATATAATATGCATTTCTATTTTTTTAAATAATTAACTTAAATACATAAAAAGTAAGAATTTACAATTTCAATTTGAAATGTAAGCTTGAAAATGCCATCTGCTAAATATGAAATGTAAAATATGAAAAAAATCAATTTGTTATATGTAGGATATGTAAGATGTTATATGGTTAATGAACAAAGAAAACTAAAAATTCCAAATTCAAAATGTGAAAAGCAAAATTTGACAAATAAAATTGAAAGGAAATATAAAACGAAATCACGGAACGATGTTATATGTGAAATATTCGATGAAATATGTTTAATGGTAAATAATGAATGTTAATGTACAAATGAAACTTTTAAAATTTAACATTTTAAATGTAAAAATGTTTAATGTACAATATAAAATATTACATAAAAATGTAACACAACATGTCAAATCTACTATTTAAAATGTAACATGTTGTATGTAAAAGGTTATGGCAAAAATTCTAATTTTGAAACATAAAATCAAACATGTAAAATGCCTGGAAATAGTTTCATGTAAAATATGAATATGTATGAATTATTATGTAATTTTTTAAAATTCAATTTTTAATTTCTATGTTACAGTAAACTGTTCAGTCTGGAAAGTAAATTTGAAATGCCATATTTTTGTTATAGTATGCAAAATGTGATATTATTTATAATATGTAAAATGTGATACGTTAAATTGAGATTTGAGCTCGTGACTTTGACGTGAGAGGTATTTATGCTTACCACTACGCCGGGGTCGCCCCTATTTCAAAATATAAAATAATTTAAGGCAAATGTAAAATGCTACATGCAAAATTCAAAATCTACAATTTAAAAAAACACAAAGCTATATAAGGTTTGATTATCATGAACCATTTCGACAATCGTGTGTGTAAAATTGCCAAATGGTCTGTTTGCTTCCGATGGTACCGACCACAGAACAGTGAGTGATTTTGTAGTTTCGAGTGGACATAAGGGCATTTCATCTTATCACTTTGTAGCGACTTGTTTTGGTTTATGTGGCTTGTTTTTTATCGTATATTGAATTTCGTTATGGCTTTTCTTTTATGTTTAGATCTGATCAAATGTTCGCTGAATTTTATTACATTTCGTATCATAATTGTTATAACGTGATTGATATATGCCATCGTATTAAATTGTTTCGTGTAAATTTTTCCCTCATTACAATCCCCTCATTGGGGCTTGTGTGCATTGTTTGAGTTCTATAAATTCTACAGTGTAGAATATTGTGAACTACATCGGATCAATTCCTATATTCCATCGCTAGTTCACAGCCATTTTCAAATAAAATAGCTTGTCCAATCATGATAAAATCATGTTTCAATAAAACTATTAAATCTCATACATATCTGCTATTCTACATGCCATCCAAAGATGAAGAAATAACATTTTTTATGAAACTTGCAGCAGCTTCCTATTTAGCTGATGACATTCATGTGGATTGAAGTTTATTTACCGGGTGACCACATTTTTCCTGGTTACTTGATGACTGTTCCCAAATGTTTACCTTTTAAAATTACTTTCGAATTAAATCGTAAATCTTTGAAATATTTTCCGCATTTTCTAGTGCAATAAATATTTTTAAATGAACTTTGACATCCATCGTTTCCAATATTCACCAGTGGATGGCGAGCTGCAGTCGATCGACAACAGACAACGGGCAACAAACTAGCGGAAAACAAAGCATGCCAAAGTGGCGATTGCGTCAAGGTGTGAACCAGAGGTGACATGATGAAGGGTTTCGGTTTTGCACGATTTCTCCGTTTGTCTCGACGGATTGCTGGTTGCGATTCCGATAGTTTTCCTCTCTTTATTTATGGGAACGAAACCGCGGCGCTCGCCATCGTCGTCAGTGTTGACTGCAATTAAATGATAATTGTAGCGGGTGGCTTTCGATCGTCGATCGTCGCGTCCGTCGTCGGCTTGGATGGAGTTGAAATCCTGGGCCTGGGGAACAGACAGATTGCACTTGGCTGCAACAGAGTCACGTCTGGCTGTGAGTGCTCGTTCGAACTGTGAGCAAAGGGCCCGGGTGGATAATTGTCCCTGAGTTGACAGTTGCAACAAGCATCATGACCCACTGATCGATTTCGCCAGCCGAGCCGCAGCTCCATGGGACAGTGTTAATCTGTCCACCCACGGTATCGTGGGAAATGAAGGCGACGGCGAAACTTTGTGGGATGTTGTGCAGTGATAAATGAGAAAGGGGGGGGGGATTTCAATGGGGGAACATCAGAATTGAATTAAGATTACGTTGAATGCTCATATTTGATGTAAAAATAATAATTTCGACAGTAGTTTTTCCTCTCGTTTTAGGTGGAATTTTGAATACCATCTATTTTCCAGCTGATCGTGGTACAGCTGATGTTCAGCTACAGTTCAAGGGTTCATGAAAGTGGTGTACTAGTTTCAAAGTAAGAAATCGTATTTTTATCCATTTCAATTTTGATGGAATCATAAACCACGGAAACATGACCATTCTTTGGTTAATGGGTTGATAGTATTGAAATGTGAACTTTTGATTATTTGAGGCGGATACTTCAACAGGGAAGTCTTACCTTAGCTCAGTCAGTAAAGGCGCAGCTACAAAGCAATACCATGCTGAAGGTGGCTGTGTTCGATTCACGGTCTGGTCTAGGAACTTTTCGTCAAGGAAAATTTCTCGACTCCCTGGGCATAGCGTATGATTGTACTTGCCACACAATCATACTAATGCAAAAATGGTAACTGGCATTAAATTGGGGAGTTGACTCGAAAGAGAGTGCGACCGGGATTCGACCGCCAACTGAAACCTGGAGATGCTAGTTGGCGTAACCTTTGTAATGTTGTCAATTTGACAATAGCGTAGTGAGATCGTGTGCCTGTAAGTCAATTTGAAAAACCTGTAGAAAATATGTATTGATATTTTTTCCATTCTCGTTTATCTAATAATTTCAGCGCGCTTTGGAATCATCTTTGGAATCCATAGCCATTTATCTCAAAAACCTGCAGTAACATGACAAGCATCAAAGGATCAATTTTTTTTTCTGTACTTCAGAATAACATTTACTTTAAAACTGCACTTCTGAACTTTAACTGTTATTGTCATACAAGACTGGTTTGCTCTTATAAGCAGTAGCGGATAACGTTTGGACATTTTCTTTGGTGGAATTATTATTAGATAAGCCATTTATTTAAGAAATCGTCAAACCACCCAGGTAACCAGTAAGCAGTTCCAAAGCATCTTTACGGCAACCTACCAAGAATTAAAGTCGCCTTGAATGCCACATAAAATCCGCTTTTGACCAAATATACGGCTTCTTTACTGCAATGCTATGATAATGCTTCAATAATGCTATTTTGCATTCGAAATGCTTATTTCAGGCTACAAGCAATTAAATAGCATTTGAAATTAAACTTTACAACAGATAGCATTCAAGATGCTGATTAAATGCTGATATAATGCATTTGCGTCTGAAATGCAGATTGACGGTTGATTTACTGCATATGGTAATGCTTATTGGTTACCTGCGCAGGCTCTTCAATTACTCAACTTACTATATTTGAAACAAAACTAGAACAGTATGCAGAAAAAAAAATTGAAAACATGTGCTAAAGAATAAGATGTTGTTATTCAGAAATAAAAGAGTATGCATCTTTTCCTAGAAATTTTATCTCTCATTGTATTTTTTTATCTATGTGGAATAATGTCCTTTTTTCAGTTTTCCAGGATATAAGGGAATGTCCATTAATAAAGTCACACAAAAAGTGACTTTTTATAACCCCCGCTGTCACGTTTTTTGTATGGAGCTTCAATTTTTTTTATATGGATCGTCACGTTATCCCAAACCCCCCCTCCCCCCTTACCACGTGACATAATTAATGGACCTTCCCTAACTAAATATCTAATTTTCATTTGCAGTAGCAAACTAGTGGATGTCAGGTATATGTTGTACAATATACATATTATGTTCTCTTACTGTTGTGGATTCAATTACTTATCTACTAGATTCTACTCCTACAGAAGCTGCAACAGTTGAAGCCTCTCAGTGAGTGGGTGACTAGCGTAGTTACGAAAATATATTCTATAACAGGAAACTGTCTTACCCGAATTATTATTAATGGCATTGTTTTCTAACGTCATTGTAATATTATATCTTGTGATATAAATTGATTTGAAATTATGGCATTTAAACACATTTCATCAAATTCACTCTAGAGGGTGGAACGGTAAAAAATTGGCCAAACATGATTAAGTGCACAATGACTAGTTTTTTATATAAATGATTAATCTTTATTTCTTTTGGAAGTTCATCGTCTACAAGATACAGAAAGATAAAAAAATACAGTATTAGTACACGACACTGAAGAAGTCTGCACCCTGAGGGGGTAGCCTAAGGCAGTCGAAGGATTTGTTGACTGGACAAGGTGGAGTCGCCAGTCCCTTGTCATGCGAAGATACGCGGCCTTCTGGCCGTAGTCTTCCGAAGGTCCTCACTGAGATCGGCTAACCCTGCTACAAGAAGCCATCACGTAGGCTATTCTCTCAGAACAACCTGCTGAGAATAGTCCTGCAGCCATAGGTAATCCTTGCACTGATGGTGGGTTCTTATTACACATCACATCACATCACACGACACTGAAGAAGTCTGCACGTCTTAGACGAAATACGCGTATCTGTCAAAATAAGAAATAATGGTTGTTGGATTTAAACGAAAATTACTAATCTTTCTTCTCATTTTCTAGTTACAAGAATTTTATTTGATTACGCTTCCGATTCTCCAAATACGTTATAATTGTTATAATTCATGGAAATTCGGTCATGCAGTTCGGAGTTGCTTATCCGTTCGCTATCAGAACTTATGGACTTGAACAGAGACCCTCATTCATGACTCTTGAGATTAACTTCCATCTTTTACCTGGAATTTCTCTACATTCTATTCGTAGATCAGTACCGACCAATTTTCGTGAGGGTCGCAATTCGATGTTGACGTAGGACTACGTCTTTGATGAAATTTGACGGAAGCAGATAATTGCCCATCTACATGTAAAAACGGACTGTGATTAAGAACAGATAGAAGTGAAGAGAAAGTATTGATAGTTCCGTATAGGGTTACAACAGGCTTTGAAATTGAAAGATACAAGTTTGAATACGAGCGGAGGGCATTTGAAGCTTTTTGTCGCTCAAGGTCGTCGGCCGTCCGGAACCGGGCTTTCTTTCGATGCTCTTATTGTTGTCTAATAGTGCCAAGATGTTGTAGATGCCGGAACGGGCGTATCCGGCGTTCACAAAGTACCGCACGATGTCCGTTTTCGACGCGGCGGGGTACCGTTCTTTGAACGCGCACACTTCTGAACGGAGTTACTTCACTGTTTTTGCCATCACGGTAAGAGTTCGACTGATGGAGCTGTCAAATTTTGTCTGCTGACTCATGGGTTACTATGATTGATGCTGCATGGTGTAGTAGTGCGAGTATGTAAGGAATAATATTTTAATCAAGTTGGGTAAAATAACACAAGCGTGATACATGATTCAAGAATAGAAGGTAGCGCGAAAATGAAATGTCATTGATTATCAATGAAAAAGTAGATCAAAGCTTAGGATAGGTTAGCTTAGTTATGTATAAATAAAAGCTGCCTGGATGCGCAGCCGGCATTCTTGTGACGAACGTTAGAAACAACGGACAAGCAGCAGTACCATCGAAGCAGCAGCAGAACCACTGCGAAACGGAACGGATCGTACAAGGGACAACATGGCTGAGGCTGGAAACCTCGATCATGAGCCAGCATCTTCCGTTCGAATAACCGTCTCATAGGTAGTTTCGTCAGTGCGGGGTAAAGGTAAACCCATGGAAAATCGTAAATTTTTGTCCTCTTTTTTAAATGCAAACGTACACACATAACGCGATAAACCGGGATGATTGGGGTCATCCAAACTGTCCTTGAGTTCAGAACATCAGATCTACAGTTGCAACAGTAGTTTTTTTGGAGTATCCAAAGGGACAATATGTATTTAACAATGTTCATTGAAAAGTTTCTTATACTACATATTGCTTTTTTCTAGTTCTAGCGATTTGTCCGTCTCCCAATACTACCTAACACGGGTGATAAATTATCTCCCGCTGTTGGGTTTATTTTTAGCATACACCGTCTATTTCACACATTTGCTCTTCGCGTCATACTATAACTTATAGATCTCGGAGAGAACGTCGGTGAGTGGTGCAAATACTGATCAGTATTGGGAGAGGGACAAATCGCTAGAACTAGAAAAAAGCAATAGGTAGTATAAGACCCTGATCGGTTGCATAACCTTTTGTCAGTCAAGGGGTTTTCCCCCCTTGCCTATCCTGCATGGGGTAGTATGACAAAGGGTTATGTGCCGGATCGAATACTACCGTTCAAATACCCTCCGCTCGTTTTCAAACTGGTATCTTTCAATTTCAAAGCCAAGTTGCCCTATACGGAACTATCAATACACTTTCTCTTCATGTCTATTCGTTCTAGCAATAAAATCACTGTCCACTCCTAGCGCTTTGCATGGAGATGAGAAATTATCTGCTTCTGCAAACTTCATCATACAAACACATTCAATTAATATTCTCAAACTATCGCTGAGATCAGTACATAGGACCTACAGTTGTAACAGATGCTTTCTGGGCTACGCTGTGTATTCATTGAATATCTTGGAAGACTAGCAGACATTATGAGATAATCTTCTAGGTTATCCAAACTATCCTGGAATTCAAAACAGAAAATCTACAGCTGTAACAATATGTATTTGAAAAATTTAGGTGAGTCTCCTGGAAGGTATCCAGATATAATGAGATATTTTGGGACGGTTTAGGTCACCAAAACTACCCTTGAGTTCAGAAATCATAAGATAATCTTGTTCATTTTAGGCCATTCAAAACATAAGGTCTTCAATTATAACAGTAGACGAATTTCACGCCTACTAATCTTCGTGATTGGCAGCAACCTTTCAGAATCCAATGAAACTTTGTGGGTGAGTAAACTATGTATTTTCAAGCAACTTTGCATACCTTGTTTTTTTTTAAATTCATGTAGACTACCATTTGAACAGGGCTTAAGTTTATTTTCATCGATTTTTTTCAAAATCAACATAACTCAAAAAGGAAAACACTTACAAAAACTTGATATATGGGTGACTTTTAGAAAATTGTTTTTACTTTAATACAAAAATTTGTAAAATCGTTAAATCGAATCTTATACGCTAAAAAAATATATTTTAAAATTCAAAGTCAATATGCAAACAATGGCTATTTTTGAATTGGACGATTTTTTTCTTATATAGGCAATATATTGCAAGATGGGCACTTTTAAGGAAAATTTTTTTTCCAACAACAAATTTTTCTTTTCAACTCGTCTTATAATTTGGTCCTAAATCCTCACAAAAGCAATTTAAATTTAATCATAATGACAATTTGGATTTTTTTAATGATCATTTAATGTTTGAAACATCAAGGCTGATATTTGGAAAGGGAGTATTTTCATATTATTTGTTTTTTAAACTTTAGTGATAATACAATTATATCAGGTGGTTGATCTTGT
This sequence comes from Aedes japonicus, assembly GCA_034211315.2. NCBI lineage: Eukaryota > Metazoa > Arthropoda > Insecta > Diptera > Culicidae > Aedes > Aedes japonicus. Next base: position 20,670 of record JASCZW010013042.1, read on the forward strand.
TTATTACCAAACCTTTAAAGTATATAACAAGCAGGACAATAAATTGGAAAACGAAAGCTTTATCATAATATTTGAAGTATTGACCCGGGGCTCAATAGCAGTGCAGTTTTTTATATCAAAATTGCTAGATTTCATTAAAAAAAATTCAATATATTGCTCAAAAATTATTTTTATATCAGATGGAGTAGCGGCCCATTATAAGAACAAAAAGAACTTTGCCAGCGTGTGCAATTTCAAGTCCAAGTACGGATTGGAACGTCTCATGGGAAAAGTCCACCACTATTGGTGGTAATCTCAAGCGAATGGCAAAGAGATCAAGCCTTGCTCAAGATTATGGAAACACAATCAAAACTCCTCGGGAACTATATGACTGGCCATTTAACAGGCGTATGCAAAAATGTCAAATGAAATTTAGGAGTTCTATAGCCACGAAAAAACAATACCTGTTTCAAAGCTTCATTGCTATGTACCTATTTCAAAAAATTAAATTTCAGCTAAACAATTTTTTGATTCAAAGGATAATCCAAACAAATTCGCTTTGTTTGTGAAAGATTAATGAATTATATATATGAAGCTATGTTAATTGCTAATACGTGAAGATGTACATGTAAAAATAAAATAAAATAAACCCATTGTTTCCATTGTCATAAAAAGAATTTCGAAAATTCAAGTAACGTCATATTTGAATCGTCTTTGCATGGATATGCATCAAGTCTTATCAAATTGAAATTTTCTAATTTGCATCAATATCCATCTAAAGACGATTCAAAAAAGACGTCCGCTATTCTTTTAGATTAATCATCCCCCCTCTATCCCCCCACATCATATTTTTTATTGGATTCTATTGGGACGTTGAAGACCATAACTAGACGTGTTTGCTTGATACACGGTAAAAAAGGACATGAAAAATTTGATGTTTGAAAAACATTTTTTCCTTACAAGTGCCCATCTTGCAACGTATAGGGAACTGTTAGACAATTATATTGCCAATGTTTAAAAAGAATCGTTCAATTCTAAGATAGCATTTTTTTGAATATTGACTTATAATTTGACAATATGTTTTGCTTTTGTGTGTAAGAATTGATTGTACAATATTCACAGATCGCAGTAAGCCGCGCTGAAAAACTGACTTGTTATTTTTTTCTGCTACGTTTTTTCTCGCTCGATACATATTTTTATATTGATTTTAAATTAATTAAAAGTCTGTGCAATAAAAAAGAGTGAACGTTATTCGATTTCGAATGCATTTGAATGTTAAGTTCGGTTGGTATTTCGATAAAATCTCTTCGTGACGTTTGCAATTGGTCTGAAAAAAGTTTCGTGGATTGAACGTTTGCTGCGGTAAACAGCAGTTGCCAGCGCAACATACCGTTCCTAAGTGGAAAAGTATGCTGAAGTGTTGAAGACCACCAGGAATGCCAGCGTCGACCGGAAGTGCATGTGCTTCTACACAACCAAGTAGCTGCGGCCGATTGAAGATCGGGCTTGAAAGCAGAAGAGATGATTCGGATCGGCTTTTAGCAGCAGAGCAACATTTTCGAATCAAGTTTGGCCAAATGGAGAGGCAGGACAGTATTGCACCGAATTCAACTAAGTACCTTTTAATATATTTGTGTTTACAAGAGTGACGACAATTCTATTCTATTTAAAAAACAAATAATTTTTTTTAATAATGTTTTTCAAATGATTTTTTTTTTCATAATCATATAGATTGGGTGCATTGTGATTATCACTTAACTCGTATATACAACAAATCGATAGGTACAATTTCAATAATTGGAAGACATTCAATTGCTTCGAATGATTATCATAGGTTCTTATTTTCTACGATTTTACAATCGAGTGGAATATTTTTGGATGTTTTGCTGAATCAATTATTTGGTATACATATTTGCTTTCATAGCTGAACATAGGAATAAACTACCTTGTCTTACATGGGTTCCTTTAAACATAACTGCATTTGAACACATAATTTAAACCCCTAATCAATATTAAGTGGTTGAATAAATATTCCATAGTAGTTTTTCAAACGCAGATCGTTTAAATGGAACCTTCCTCCAATTGAAATTGAAAAAAAAATCATAATTTAGGAGTTCATACAAAAACTACCATGAAGCTTTCACATACAATGTGTAACATATATTTTTGCGCGATGACATGCTGTTCAAATACTGTTTGAATCCTCTATGTTTTGCATTGTTTGTAAAATGCATAATTTATACCACAGGACCAGTTGCTCGATTAATATTGGGATAATGAACCAAAAAATGATGCTTTGGCTTAAGATCTTTTCTGTGATGTGATGATGACTGATTTAATAATAATACATAAATTTGGACATTAAAGTAACGCAATGTTGCCACAGCAATTTAAGAAATCAGACAAGTTCTCCTTAACTACCCGTTCTTATATTTTCAGACATTCTTCTCCTTTCAGAGAGCGAGTAATGGCGCTATAACCATAAGCCTTAAGGAGCTAGGACTATAGTTAATGCTAAAGTCCCAACCGTTTGAAGAGAAATGGAGCATCACTTAACCTTCTTAGACTAGATGCTCCCAACGACCATTTTAGAATAAATTTTGGTTCTGTACACCAAACAGGGCATTCTGTTCAACTATTCTCTCCGACTATTCATTTCCTTTTTCCTTTGATATCTACTGAAGGCTACGTGGGTTCCCCGTGTCTTCTTAAGGTAGATATCGAATTCTCCCTATCACCAACGGTTGCATGGACGTGGCCAGGTGAGCGATCGAGGAGTGTCTTCGTGGAGATTATTGCGTGAAGAAACGTATCATTAACTGGATTCGTTTCATGGTGGCATGCAATGTCTTTAACGAATTATTCCTCATCGTAGCTCCATCCACGAGGTGTGCAACCGTCATTGCTAATGCTAAAGCTAATAAACAACAAATATTTTTGTATCTTTATGGGATGTTCTAGGCTATCCAAAATGCACTTGATTTCATCATTTCAGATCTATAATGGTAATAGAAGCTTTTAGGGCGACATAGGATTGGGATCTGTATTCAAACATATTGAGTAAACCTATCGGAAGGTCAACAGTCATTGTTTATTTATTTTGTGATGTTCTAGGTCATCAAGGTCACCTGTTCTTGAGTTCAGAACTTATAATCTGCAGTAGTAACTATACCTTTTAGGCTATACAAAGTAACACTACACATTCAGCCATATTCAGTGAATATTTTAGAATGTAAACACTCATAACCAGATAAACTGGGATGTTTGGGGTCATCCAAGCTGTCCTTGAGTTCAGAATATAAGATCTACAGTTGCCACAGTAGGTTTTGGGGTATGCCAAGGGACAACATGTATTTAACTATGTTCATTGAATAGTGTAGAAGGTCAATAGACATAATGCAACAATCTTGGGATATGCTAGGTAATCCAAACTGTCCTTAAGTCCAAAACATAAGATCTACAGTTATAACAGTACCTTTTTGGGCTATATTTGGTAGACTATATGTAATCAAACGTATTCAATGAATCTTTTGGAAAATCAACGAACAATATGTTTAAGCTTTCTGATCCTCTAGGTCAACTAAACTGTCCTGACGTTCAGAACTTATGTTTTAATCAGTTATTTTTAGGCAATACAAAGTCTCAATATACACACATTCAATTAATATTTTTAAATATCAACAAACATTATAAAGCAATATGACATGTTCTAGATCATCCAAACTATCCTTGAGTTCAGTACATAGGACCTATAGTTGCAACAGAAGCTTTCTGGGCTATGCAAAGCTACGCTATGTATTGAAACATATTCATTGAATATTTTGAAAGACCAACAGACATTATGATATAATCTTCTAGGTAGTCTAAAGGTTATCCAACGCATCACCTGTTCATCGACTTCAAGGCGGCATACGATAGTATCGACCGCACAGAGCTATGGAAAATTATGGATGAAAACGGCTTTCCTGGGAAGCTGACCAGACTCATCAAAGCAACGATGGACGGTGTGCAAAACTGCATAAGGGTTTCGGGTGAACTATCCAGTTCATTCGAATCTCGTCGTGGACTGCGACAAGGTGACGGTCTCTCGTGCCTGATATTCAACATCGTTCTGGAAGGTGTAATGCGACGAGCCGGGCTTAACAGCCGGGGTACGATTGTCACGAAATCAATTTGTGTGCTTTGCGGACGACATGGACATTATGGCAAGAACATTTGGAACGGTGGCAGTGCTGTTCACCCAGCTGAAACGTGAAGCAGCAAAGGTCGGACTGGTGGTCAATGCGTCCAAAACAAAGAACATGCTGGTAGGCGGAACCGAACACGACCGGATCCACCTAGGAAGTAATGCCACGATAGACGGTGATACCTTCGAGGTGGTAGAGGAATTTGTCTACCTTGGATCCTTACTAACGGCTGACAACAGTACGAGTCGTGAAATTTGAAGGCGCATCATCAGTGGAAGTCGTGCCTAGTACGGGTTCCAGAAGAAACTGCGGTTTAAAAAGATTCACCACGGCAGCAAATGCACCATGTACAACAGCTAATAAGACCGGTGGTCCTATACGGACCTGCAAGGCACTCGGAGTGTGGGGGCGAAGGATGAGCCACGACCTCGCTGCACTCAACGGCGAACCCAGCTAGAAGGATACGGTGGGCAGGGAATGTGTTGCAAAAATGCCGGACAACAACCCTGCAAAGTTGGTATTCGCTACTGATCCAGTGGGAACAAGAAGGCGTGGAGCGCAGAGAGCACGAAGAGCGGACCAGGTAGAGCGTGATCTGGCGAGCATTGGGCGTGACCGAGGTTGGAGAGTGGCCACCGCAGTCCGAGTGGCGGACTATTGTTGATTATGTCTTAACCTAAATGTGATGTTGAATAAATAAATGTATATGTAATGTATGTTATCCAAACTATCCTGAAATTTAAAACTGAAAATCAACAGCTGTAACTATAGCTGTCTGGATCAAAAAAAGTAACAATATGTATTTGAAAAATTTAGGTGAGTCTTCTGGAAGGTAAACAGATATACATACACAACACATGGACATATCTTGAGATGTATGAGGTCACCAAAACTGCCCTTGAGGTCAGAAATCATAAGATGATCTGGTTAATGTTAGGTCATTCATAAAATAATTATAACAGTAGCTTTATGGCCTATACAAAGTTAAGTTATTTTGTTTGGCAAGAATATCCTAAGATTATTTCATGATTAAATAAAGCTCGATTCAAAGTAAAATCTGGACGCACGGTTTAATACACCACTGCGTCCCTGGTGGTTGGAACAAAAACGTTTGACAGGCAGTTGTTGATGTTTTATTGACGAAGAAATTTGTGAATAGTTTTTCTCGATTTATCGCGGCGATCTCGAAACTGGCGGATCATGGAACTTGAGAAAAGAAAATTCATTGTGCACAAACATCTAAAGAATCCATCGTGGTTTGCCTCAAAAATAGCAAATGTGTTAAAATTCCCTAAGTCGACGGTGTGTCTTGCAATCAAAACGTTACACGGATACTTTGAGTATGGATAGAGCACAACGCATCAATTATATACGTGACAATAGGGACAAAGTGCTGAGGAGAAAGGTGTTAAGGTACTTGAAGGCAACTCTGGTGTCTTCATACGTGATTTGGCAAAAAAATACGATTCCAACTTTTCCACCTTGCGTAACATCCTTTCAAGAGAAGGATATAAGTCTTTTTTGTGCCCGTAAACATCCGAATCGCTCCCTGAAACAGAATTTTGTGGCAAAAAGCGAGGACGATTACTATACCAACGAGTTTTGACGAAATTTGATGGCTCTGTTTTAAATGGTTGACGAAATATATGTCAGAATGTATTATAAACAAATTCCCGGACGAAAAATTTTACGTGGCAACTGCCCACGACCAGATGTCCATTCCAGGTATAAATTTGTTTTTGCTGATAAGTTTGCTCGGAAACTAATGATTTGGCAAGGAATCTGCAGTTATGGCCTTAAAACCAAGGTTTTCATCATTTCTCACACATTGACGTCGAAGGTTTACATTAAAGATTTTCTGAAAAAGCGGATTT
>JASCZW010013043.1:0-26714 GCA_034211315.2 Aedes japonicus
AGGCTAACGGAAATTGCCATTTTGTAGTCGACATTTTGAACATTCACAATTTTTTTATCTCTTTGAAATTTTGAATAATAATCGAATTGATTCGTCAAATCCGAAAGTTCGTACGCCTTTTCAATCTCCCACAAAAAAAAAATTCAAACTTTGCCTTATTTTAGCCCAAATCCAGGGGAGGGTCCCCTTAATCGCAAGATCAAATTGAGCCACCGATCTGAATTCACAATATCACTGTATGAAGGGCCAAAAACGGAGGGGTGGACCCGTATGCAGAGACACTCACACGAAATCCACGGGAAAATAAGAATCTCCTTCCAACGATACGATCCAACAAATTGAATAACCCAATTCGCAATACTTATTAAGCTTTCTACAGGATGGCTTGTTAAGAAGGGCGCGTCAATCGCACTGAAACTGTTGGAGTAGAATTCACAGCAGCATAATCGAATCGAAAGTATAAAGAAAATGATGCCGCTTATTCCCTCCTAGACTCAGGCAGTCAATCAAACCATCGTCCAGTTTCAGCTTGAATGATACCCTGGTGCTCCCTCCCAACCCATTATTTTTTATTTCATATGTTATGTAAATAATATGTCATAATATGCAAAATATATAGTATGTAATAGAGCAATGAAGTATCCTACAAAATCTAATGTACACATGTCATAGTGAGAATTCGTCATCCTGTAATTTTAATATGGTTATAAATAAAATAATATGATGTAATAATTTATACAGTAATAATAGGCATTTGATAAGAATATGCAGCTTGGTGCCTCTTACAGTTCAATCAGTGGCTCTGGAATGTGAAGGTCATATTCATATTGCAATTAAACAAAACATTAAACATTTAGCTATACATTAATCACTAAACAAATATGTATGTATTCATGACACATGGATATACATAATCAGCAGAATTGAAGAGCATTAATTAATTTCCAATTAAAAGAAAACACCTTATGATACATTGCAATAAAATAGCAGTAATACTTTGAATCAACTTTCTTGTAACTTTGAAGCAGACTAGATTCAATGATCATCTTTATAAGTTTTATAAATAATTGTAATTCATTCATTTCATATATATAATAGCCCTGTTTGTCTGTCCGGTGACTAGCCAACCAGACGCAGCACGCGGGGAAATTCTCACAAAAAAATAAAATATTTGACACTTCAACAAGCGGGCCCACATGTCAAATACGACATGAGCGCCGCCGTGGCCTATCGTCAATCTACTGATTTTTAATTCAACCACTAAAATCAGTAAACGATGGAAACTGTATTGAGTGTCATATCTGTTTGTCTGTGCCGAGAAGATCGAGCTGACTTGGAAGATGCTCTGTTGTTAAATTTTGACATTTCGTGTCGGTCACCATCCTCATCGCAGCCAACTTCACTCCGATGCTCTTTATACGGAACCATAAATCTACCCAAATTTGAGTTGTTTTCACCCTTTTCACCCAACTCAATGTTTGTAGGCCAATATGAGTAAAGTGAACATCGCGCTGTGTAGTTCACATTTACACCCCGTGAAAAATGTTTACTCTCTCGGTAATAAACTTTACCCAAAACTAAAACAAATTTTGAACGCAAAATCACGAGACATCGGGCAAAATCAGCAACCATTTGGTGGAAAAGTTTTTGTAGTTGGTGGAGATTTCCGCCAAACTTTGCCTGTTGTCATCAGAGGAACTCGAACTGATGTTTTTGAGTGTTGCATCAAGTCCAGCTCGCTATGGAAACACTTCCTACAGTTAAAATTGATAACCAACATGCGATGTAGGGGGCTGGATGCTCACAATGAATGGCTCCTTCAGGTTGGATCTGGAAACACTCCTCAAGTGCCAAGTTTGAACGATGAGAATGTGCTCGAGATACCTCAACACATGGTAGCGACTGAGGATTTAATAAAATGTGTGTTTGGATCTGATGTTCAAGCAATGTTGGTTCAAGATTTGTCAAAGCGCATCATCGTGGCTCCGACAAATTCGCATACGCTGGCGATGAACCGGAAAATCATTGACATGATAAATGGAGAACCAACGGTTTATTATAGTGCAGATTCTGTTGTTACGGAGGACCCAAGCGATGCCACGAGGTATCGTCCTGAATTCCTTCATGCACAAACGCCATCCGGAATGCCTCCGCATACCCTGGTACTGAAGAAGGGAGTGATCGTCATGCTGTTACGAAACTTGAATCCGCGAAAAGGGCTTTGCAATGGAACAAGACTGGTTATTGAGCAACTCGATAGAAGCACAATTACTGCGAGAATTATCTCGGAGTGTAATCGCGGAGACGTTGTGATGATCCCAAGAATAGATTTGGCTCCAAGTGACTCTACATTACCGTTTACATTACATTACGTCGACGGCAATTTCCAATCATACCAGCATATGCTATTACGATCAAAAAATCGCAAGGACAGACATTTGATCATGTGGGAATTGATCTTCAGTCGACCGTATTTTCGCATGGGCAACTATACGTTGCCTTGTCACGATCTCGGAACCCTAATCAGGTAAAAGTCCACATCGAACCTAATTCATAGCAAGGAGATCTATTGAGGGGTGGTCGTCAGTTTACACGCAATGTGGTCTTCACCGAAGATTTTCAGATGTAAATATAAGCTGCATTGAATTCACCGAATAAAAAACTCTATCAAAACGTAGAAAAATGTAATGCATTTCTGATTTAATCTACAAGCGTGAATAACACATGAACCGTTTATATTGAAAAAAAAAACACTTGACACGGGCGCTACTGCGTCCACAAATAAACTAGTATGATTATAGTACTAAACAATGTTATGATGAAAATAACACGATGTTGTAAGTACTAAATAATATACATACAAAAATAAAAGGCAGCTATTTGCTTCTTCTGCTGCAATGTTAGATGTTTGAAACTCTGACATGGCAAACATTTCCAAAGTAATATAATGAAAGAAAGTTGATCACCGGGTAGCCTAGCAGCAAAGAAAAGAAAATTTAAGCAAAAAATAAGCCGAAAAAATATATTAAATGGTTATGATTACTGCGCAAAAACGGAAATTTAATAAAAGAAAATAAAACAGAAACAGAAAAAAGGAAATTTTAATTCTCCGATGATTCTTGTTTCTAACTGGGCCCATAAATATATCTTTTTATCTGTGCAATAGAAAATGAAGGATCAAAAACAATTTTAGGTTTGAATTATTATTACTTTTTGATGAAGAAGGAAATTGTTTTTTTTTAGTAGAATTTGTCATGATCCTTTCTAAAACCCGTAAAAAATCAACCTATCTTTACAAATACATAACGTGGATTAGGTGGGCTAAAACTTACGACGATGCATAAATGCGAAGCTGAACATAGTATCAACAATATTGTGAAGGGATGTTATGATATAAAACGATAATAACAGTTATAAATTAGATGACAGCGCGGTCCTACGTGATCCTTGCGGTTATATCCCTGATATAACCCACAGCTAAATTATTATTTTTTGAAGAGTTCGGGACGTCAGCTGTTTAGTCCATTAATGAAATCCATTGGGTTCTTCCATGAAGTGTTTTTATTCAAAGTTAGTCTGCAAGTTTGTAAAACATCGATAATCAATTTGTGAGATACGCAGCATCATCCTTACTGTTAATATAAATCAGCTCAAATTATAATCACAAAAAACTCCACAGCCAAAGCAAGAGCGCGAGTTGTACACGAGCTTGTTAACCAAATTTGATTGCATCGTAATGCACGATGAAACATACGTCAAGGCTGATTTCAGGCAGCTCCCAGGTCAAGAGTTTTATACGGCTACCGGAATAAGTTTAAACAGAAAAAAGTGTCAAAGTTCCCGAAAAAATACTTGGGTTGGCAGGCGATTTGCACCGGTGGGCTAAAAAGCGAAAGTTTCACGACAACTGGCTCTGTCAATCAAGATATTTATGTGAAGGAATGCTTGCAAAAATGCTTATTACCTTTCTTGAAGAAACATATTTGATCCGTGCTGTTTTGGCCTGACCTCGCTTCTTCCTCGAACGGTATACCTTACTTACCTTACCAATCAGACTAAGGCCGGCGTGGCCTCTGCTGTACACAGAAGTTGAATAGAATAGAATGGAGTATTCGGTCCATGGCTGTGCCTCGCTGTCTGCGGAGGGTCCGCAGGTCGCCTTCTACTTGATCGATCCACCTTGCTCGTTGCGCGCCTCTTCTTCTTGTACCTGTCGGTTCGTTTTTGAGAACCATTTTAACAGGGCTGTCTTCCGACATTCTTACGACATGCCCAGCCCATCGTAGTCGACCGATTTTTTGTGATGTGTACGATGGGAGGTTCTCCCAGCAACTGGTGCAATTCGTGGTTCATTCGCCTCCTCCACCTTCCGTCTTCTATCTGCACTCCACCGTAGATCGTACGCAGCACCTTCCGTTCAAAGACTCCAAGGGCACGTTGGTCCTCCAATTGCAATGTCCATGTTTCGTGGCCGTAGAGAACTACCGGTCTAATTAATTTCTTGAAAATGGTCAACTTTGTGGTTCGGCGAACTTTGTTCGATCTTAGCGTCCTTCGGAGTCCAAAGTAGGCACGATTGCCAGCCATAATGCGCCTTTTTATTTCTTTGCTGGTGTCATTATCAGCGGTCACCAATAAGTCCAGACACACGAATTCGTCTACAACTTCGATTTCATCACCGTCGATCTGAACTTGTGCTAGGAGGCTAACATTGTCTTCTCGTGAGCCTCTTCCCTTCATGTATTTTGTTTTCGACGCATTAATCACAAGGCCAATCCTACCAGCTTCAGCCTTAAGTCTGATGTACGTTTCCGCCATCGTCTCAAAGTTACGTGCTAAGATATCAACGTCGTCGGCGAAGCCAAATAGTTGGACAGACTTCCTGAAAATCGTACCACTCGTGTCTATCCCAGCTCTTCAAATCACACCCTCCAGTGCAATGTCAAACAACAAACACGACAATCCATCACCTTGCCGTAACCCTCTCCGAGGTTTGAAGGGACTCGAGAGCGTCCCTGATACTCGGACGACACACATCACTCGGTCCATCGATGCTTTGATCAACCGCGTCAGTTTTTTCGGAAATCCATATTCGTGCATGATTTGCCATAGCTGGTATACCGCCAATAGTGTGCAAATAGTATCTAAGGAGAAAAATCCTCCAAACTCGCCGGAGCTGCGCCCAATTGGAAAAATATTGGGCAATCGTAAAGAGAAACCTCGGGAAAACTAAAAAAAACTGTTGGAAATGAAAAAGTTCAAGGCAGATTGGCGTTCAACATCAAAAAAGGTGGATAAGGTTCGCTTAAAGCCCGACAGTTCGCATTTGAGAAATCGGAAGCCTTATCAAATACCTTTCCTGTGTTTCGTAGACAATGAACTTTAAAAAGAAATAAAGATTGATCATTTATATAATAAACTAATCAGTGTACACTTAATCATGTTTGTCCAATTTTTGACCGTTCCATCCTTCTTCTGTACAGCTAGAATAGCTTACTTGGCATATCGATTCAATACAGTCAAATTTTAGTCACTTGAAGATCGTGACGGTAATCTGTACAATCAAAATAGCGAAAAAATGTGGGAAAACAAAAATCTTGCTCAAGTGTTTAAGTATAACTGCTTAAAACTGCTTTAGAATAAATCGATGAACATGATGTCAACGTGATTTTGCCGATTTGAGATGAATTCATGATAGATTTGACGTATGGGCCGAATGAAGAAGCTAGGCTGACATTACATCTCGTAACCTTAAATTTTCAACGGAATTAAGAAAAACTGTCAGTGGTCTTCAGCAAATCTTTTCTTTTCAATTACATCTTCAGAAAATAATCACGAAGCAAAGTTAGACAAGTAATTGTGATTTTCATTCTAGAGTATTTGTGCACGATTTTAGAGGTACTAATTATATTCATTTGGTCCGTTCTGAAAAGGAAAATGTATTTGCCGAATAGCGGAGCGCTACGCCTATACAGACATCCACAAATCCTTTAGCATTACAGGGCACGGATTGCCATACCAAATGAAGACTGAACATCAGCAACAATTTCCGAAGAGATCTATCTGATTATAATCAAATTTACACGTTACTACTAAATACGTGCCATTTCCAATACATAATATGTTTTGATGATGGAAGTACCAATATCCATCTGATGTTTGAACTGTGTTTATGTGGAGCTTGTTGAACAGTGTGTCTCACAATGGGTGTCACCTTTTTTCAATCTTGGTTTATTTCAGCTGGGTAATTTTAACAGTGAAATTGATTACACCCGTTTTGAGTGTATTCTTTTGACAGCTTATCGCTGAAGATAATTAAGCGATTCCGTTTGTTTATATTTACCAGCTACCATGGAAGCCATACGGGAGCAAGTTTCAAAATTACATTTGCAAAAGCTTAAACCGTGTCAGATATTCAATAGCCTTGAGCAGTTCGGAGTGACTAAGCGTTATGTTTTCCGCACATGGCAACGGTTCAGGGAAACTTGAAATGTCCATATTCAACACAAAGAAGGTGCCAGGCGAATTGCCTGAACGAAGAAAAGATCAAATATGTGAGGGAGCGAATAAGACGTAATCCGGCCGTATCTGGCCGTAAATTGAGCAAAAAATTTCAAATGTCCCCTGCTTCAATGAACAGGTTCCTCAGACATGATCGTACAAGAAACAACGCGTTCACGGGTTGGCGAAGCGTCAAAAGCAAGCCAGGGTCCAAAGAAGCAGAAATCTCTTGGTTCGGCACGGTGTCTGTCAGATTTTATTTTCGAAAGAAAAGCTCTTCCTCCTTCAGGACAGTCATAATAAAAAAAAAGGTCGTGTGTATGGCAAAAGTCTTGCCAACCCAGCAAACACAAAATCGTAAATGATAGCGGATATAAGTACAAAGTGGAGGCGATATACGTACATGCTTCTATTTGACTTCATGTAAAATGTACGTATATAGCCTCCACTTTTCACTCTTATCCGCTATCATAAACGATCCTGTGTTTGCTGGGAATATTCCATTAGATAAACTAGCTGTAGAACGTTATCAGAATGTATCGAAAATCATGGTATGGAGTACCGTTTCACGAAAAGGAAAACTTCCTCTTCTTTTCATAGAACCTAACGTAAAAATCAACACTGTATATTACATCGAGCAGGTTTTGAAAAATTATCTGCATACTTATGCTTCAACGCACTATGGGAATACAGCATATTGTTTTCAACAGGACTCAGCTCCAGCTCACAAAGAAGACACAAGCGTGGTGCGTGGACAATTTGCCCGATTTCATCACAAGCGAATAATGGCCTGCTTCTTCTCAACCCACTTGACTACTTTGTTTGGGCCCTACGAAAGGGCTTACTTTAGATCGATTCAAGAAACATTTGGTTGATATTTGGGACAAAATTCCTTAGGAAATCGTGCTGCGATGGGTTTACAAAGCGTTTGCGCAAAGTCATCAAGGTAAAGGGCGAGAGATTCGAATTGAATTTATATGGTTTAATTCTATAACATGTATCTATCAGATGAATAAGAAATGCTATGATTTGGTTGATTTGTTTTGCTGTAATTCCATTTTGTTCTAGTGACACCTATTGTGAGACACCCTGTAATATCGAGCAGTAATCAGTGTTGGCATCGATACCGAATCTTATTCTCGTACTAAACAGCAAAGTGAATGTATTGACTGTATATATTCACTCTATGGAATGGACTGATGCTTTGGAGCTGTGGTATAAATTTGGTCGAATCTATATGCATTTGATATAAATCTGAAATTTTCTTCATAAAATCACCCATTTTTCATATTTTTGAAAAATAAATCTACGTCTTCAGTCCATGCAACTCCATGGGGCAGTCCCTACTACAGTTTGATAGATGTTTTTAGTATTCTCCCATGCGCGGAGTAACGATCTTTGATGAAATTTGTCAGAAGCAGATAATTTCTCATCTCCATGCGAAACTCTAGGAGTAAATTATCGTCCACTCCTAGAGCTTCGCATGGAGATGAGAAATTGTCTGCTTCTGACAAAGTCCTTACTAGTTTTTGCTACATACAACTGTTCTGTTTGAAGCTCGGAAAGAACTAACTGCGAGAAATTTAAAAAGTGACTTAATAGACCGTTTTGTTAGAAATAGGAACTTTAGAAACCATTCATTAAAAATAGAGACTTTTTAGAGGCTACCATTAAAATAGTGCCTTAGTCTCCAAGAAGAGACTTGCTACCACTCTTGCAGTTGACATTTCATCATACCAACATTCAATGCAAACGACCCTTTTTAGGGCCACCATATGAATTTATTTGCAATCTTTCATGCGCTATACAACAATGTTTGTAATCTTCCAGACAACAGGCTAGACTCTAGGCGTTATCTGGCTTAAATTTACATTAAATATTCCATTATTTTCTGCCAAATGTAGCATTCCCTTTATGTGCACTATTAGATAACACAGAAAATTTAATGTTTCTTTCCATCGGTGTAGAAAAGCACATACTTTACAAAGTTTCGCTACGAAACTCGGTTGACGACTGCCTAATCTAACATATTGAAAATATTAACGCATCAAACGGTTTAACTTAGCTAACGTTAACCGGTCGTGTGTCATACAAAACCCCACTGATTTTGTTTTGGATGGAATATTTTTCGATAACTTTTGAGAAAGAGTGCGAATACAAGAGACAGGCTTCGTCACTTTCAACCAATAAATACTGCCGGGCTTCAACAACACTTCATACAAATACACCGTATAAACCGATCGCACCAAAAGACATAAGAAAAAAATCAACGTTCCTCACCTTATTTTTTTGTCCAGCGTACGCAAGCTCAAATCACATGAAATCCTTCTGTTAGGCCAGTCGGTCTCGCATGACAATGGCTACAATCGCCCGCGAGTGGAAAGATCTGCGGAAAAATAAAGTCGAAACAAAAGATGATGATAATGATAATGAATAAAACATACATATGCGAGCATTTTCCAGGAAGCTCCAATCCAACCACGGAACGTCTTTCGGATGAAAATGTGGATGATTGAGGTGACAGGTAGTATGAGAAGGGAAAGAAAAACAGCGCGCTTGCGCATTGGCGCTTGCTCGCGATGTTGCTCCGTTCCAACGTTCGGCTTGGGACAGGAATGACAATGTAGACTCCCACATGCCAGCATGTGGGAGTGAAAAGGCTATTATGGTAATATGAGGGACCGTTCTCAATTTCAAACTCTACCAAGAGAATGGATTGCGTTGTTTTCAGATGAATTTTGGTAGATGATAGTGTAGAATGACGCAAGTATGTAATGCTGAAAATGGTAAAGCTTGATCCATTTAGTACTCGGCCGCACAAAATGAGATAATTCTTCGTTAAAACAGTATATAAAAAGAACGTTAAGATTTCATTTTGCTGAGAAATTATTGAACTGTAAAGGAAAGAAAACAATGAATAACACAGGTCGACACAGCTATTTAGACCCAGAGCTCCATGCCAATTTCCGTTAGCTTGGGTCCCAAAACCACCGAAAATCGTATTTTGACCTCATGCGATTTGGATTTTTTTCACAAATTGACATCAAAATATGAAATTTTGATATCTTTAGAGAACCACTTAAATAACTGCCTCAGCTTAAATGTAAATGCTCCAGAGGCATTTTTATAAAATTTCTTAGACTTAAAGAAACAACACTGCAGAAAAATATGACTTCACCAGAAAAAGTTATGACCATTGAAAGGCATATTTTAGCATAGATTTCCTTGTTGATAGTCTCAAAGGAGATATGGGCCTTTGTTGTTTCATCAGATAATATCTCGTGGTCCTTCGTATATAGTATGTCACTATCTCCAGCAAAGTTGTTCAAAAGATCAGATGATGAACTGTATATAGATTGATATATACCAAGTTGGCGTCTTGGAAAAAATGTTTGGTTGATTGAGGCCTTTCGGATGGTGTAAACATTGATTTAGAACTCGTCCGGTACGTGATGCTAGCGTACATATGAACTTTGTGCATTACCAAGTATTTTGAGATCTAGATCGGGTATAACTTTACTGTTTTCAGGAAAGTTAGTTGTAGAATTTTTTAGCTCCCAGACGCTCGACTCAACCGTTCAGAATTATCTCACTCCATGGCGCTAGTGTGCAAGTTTACCACTTACTGTATAATCTGGATCTCGAGATCATTGACATACAGCAAAATGGCATCTTGGAAAAAGATATTCGAGGGGTCAGGTTTTTTTTAATGGAGATTACACATTAGATCAAAATTCATCCGCTACGAGGCACTGGTGTTCACATAAACTTTTTGTTATATATTAATTTTGGTATAAAGATCATGTATGCATTCATTATTTTCAGGAAATTTATTCAGGTAACCATGGTGTTCCAAACGGTCGACTTCATAGTTCAGAATTATTTCACTGCGTGCCGCCGGTCTGCCTATGAACTACGAAATGAATGTTTACCGGTAGTGCACATAAGTAGCTGATTACCTCAATATGGGTATTTATGATTCGTTCTTCTGACAACTTCGGGTTAAGTCCTTCTAATAACTTCATGAAAGTGTTTAAAGTTCTTCTGGGAACCTCTTCAAATAACTTCTTGGAAGTTCTTGAGAGAACTTAATTAAAGTTCTTCATAGAACTTCAGGGAAGCTCTTTGGAGAACTTCAGGAAAGTTTTGCAAAGGACTTCAGGGGAGTTATGCAGAGACCTTCGAGTAAGTTCTTCAGAGAATATTAAAGAAGTTCTCCAGAAAACATCAGAGAAGATCAGCAGAGCACTTTAGGGAAGTTCTGCAGAGAACTTCAGGGAAATTCTGCAGAGAACTTCAGCGAAGTTCTACACAAAACTTCAGGGAAGTTCTGTATAGAATTTCAAGGAAATTCTGCAGATGACTTCAGAAAAGTTCTGCAGAGAATTTAAGAGAAGTTCTTCAGAGAATTTCAGGGAAGTTCTGCAGAGAATTTCAGGGAAGTTCTGAAGAGAACTTCAGGACAGTTTTGCTGAGAACTGTGGGGAAGTTTTGCAGTGAACTTCAAAAAATTTCTTCAGAAAACATTAAGGAAGTTCTTCAGAACAATTCAGAAAAATTCAGCAAAAAACCTCAGGGAAGTTCTGCAGAGAACTTCAGAGACGCTCTGCATAGAGTTTTAGGGACATTCTTCATATAACTTCAGGGAAGTCCTGCAGAGAACTTTAGGGAAGGTAGATTAATACAGGTTTTTATTTAGAACGGCTTATGAATTCCCACCAGAAATATTTTTTTATTTTTTTTGAATAAATGTTAAGAATAAATGTATTGAATAATGTAAACGCCTTATTCTAAAATTTATTTTCTATATAAATGCTTTTTACATGCCGTAGATATGTTTCAAGGGTCCTCCCTTAGCTCAGTCGGTAAAGGCGCAGCTACAAAGCAACACCATGTTGGAAGAGACTGGGTTCGATTCCGATCTGGTCTAAGAAAATTTCTCGACTCCCTGGGCATACACACTCAGATTATTTTACATAAATCTGTAATATTTTACCGAATTCTCAACAGCTGAACGTTCGGTAATCCAATTTTACGGATTTCGGTAAAATTTTACCGAAATCCGGTTTTTTTTTACAGATACCTGTAAAATTTTACCGAAATCCGTAAAATCGGATTACCGAACGTTCAGCTGTTGAGAATTTGGTAAAACTTTACAGATTTCTGTAAAAAAATCTAAGTTTGTAGGGTATCATTTTACGTGCCACACAATCATACTAATGCAAAAATGGTACCCGGCATTGAAAATGGAAGTGCATTTAGAACACTAAGTTGAGAGCATGTAATAAGCGAACTGTGAAAACAATAAGCTTGAAATGCTAAAATAAGAAGAAAAAGACATGTTTCAAAAACAGTTCTTCAACTGACCTCACGATAAAAAAATGTGTATCCGTTTGTAAGTGGAAATCATGATGTTTCGGATATTGTAACACAATTTAAAGGAGACTGATTTTATCTTGGGTATATTTGTTTACAGAAAATATTTACAAGAAATTATTTGGATTCTTTTCTAGTTGATTGTCTTCTAGATGAGGTTCCAGGGATGCTAGTCATTAAATTCCAGATGTAATCACCGATCAGGGCTGCATGGTATTGCTTGTTGTAACGATCTTCAAATAGTTTGATATCCTGGTTAAATATTTTCCCATGCTCCTCCGAATATGCTGCCATGCTTTCTGTGAATTTATCAAGATAAGTATCCAAAATATGGAATCCCATTCTTCCAAAATTTTCACTGATTTCTCGAGGATCTTCTGATAATTGACGGCTTTATGGTTTCCCAAAAAGTTTTCAAATATTTCTTTGAAGCTTTTCCATGCCGCTTTCTGGGCCGGTGAAAGATTTTTTTTCAAATTTTACATCTTTTACCAACTTTCTTACTCTCTGCCCCTTTTCATGATTCCAAGTTTTTTCCATTTGACATTTTATAATTTCGACCTTTTGTATATTCTATCTTTTGACATTTGAAGTTTTCTCGTTCCACCATTTCTCATACAACGTTTTTTCATTCGAAGTTACGTCATACAATGTTTTTTTTATATTTTTACACGATTTTTAGAGCTGCTGTCGAAGATTCCAGAACTGACAACTAAGAGCGCTGTAAAAGATAAAATAAAAGCGCACCGACTGTTTCTTAGAAGAGCTTTAGTCCGTTATGGTTAAACTTCTTTAAAGAATTCAACGCAACAATGTCATTTAAATCTAGCGGCGCAGCGAGTTATCAGCGAGGATTACAGAAAATCATGAAAATGTTCCAAATATATTACAGCTCAAACATTGCTCAAACAGCTTAATGCTAATTTTATGAATACTATCCAATACATCATCTTTGTAAATTCGTTCAACCTTTTGAGTAGGCCAACTCCGACGCACTAGTTGATACCGATACTTCTCAAATCTACTTGTGATAAATTTGAAATTTGAAGATTGTCGGTATAACACTGGGCCGATCGTTAACATTCAATCATCAATGTGAAGACTACTTGCAATTCAGGGCTGCGGTAACGCAAGTTCTTGTGGCTAAAATTCGGCATGGGCAACGTCACTTTTTACTGCGAATCCAGTAATCTAATGCAGAGTTAAACACTTATAAATCACTCTATCGCCTGAAGTGGTAGTCCCTCCGTACGACCTCTTGGTTTTACAAGCAGAAGTTTGGATAATGGAGAAATCCCGATGGACCGTCGAAGCACTTTATTGTTTATCGTGCATCTGATCGCCTCTTGAAGATATCTGCGATACACTGTCAAAAATCTCTGTGCAGACTTGTCTAAAGAGGTCGGGCGTGGCATGAACCCAAGCCGCGTATCGAGTGGGAATTAAAAGAAAGAGTAAAAGCAAGAAACCCCACAGCAATAGTACGACTCTTTGTACAAGAACTGTTGACCAACCGATTCCACCGTGCAACGGTTGACTACACCAACAGATCTAAATGCGACGATACTACAAGTGCATTCAAACCGTTCACTTAACGGATGGTAACTAAAATTTTGGAGTTTTTTCGAGGCCCCTATACTCAACAACAAACAAGATCAGAGAAAGATGAGAGTGTTTAGGTGTCAGCTCTCTTCTCTTTTTTCTGCTAGCATTTTTTGCTTTGTTTATGTTTGTTAAGATTTGCTCAAAATACCGTCGAAACAAGAAACTGTACGCGTTGTACAGTTCTACGAACTGGCAAAAAGTTTGCGGTTAAATATTTTAAAAACAAAAATGTTGCGGCCTCAACTGTTTACCATATCCTAAGATCCCCAACAACTACTCACAAGCAATGTAATGGAAGACCAGTCAAAATGATGAACACAAAATGACTACTTTCTCTTTCTCGTGCCTTCAACAACAAGGATTCATTGCGCCAACGGGATTCCGCCAAAAAGTTCAACTATTCTCACCAGTACATACGCAAAACATTGAAAAGAGTCGGAATAATTATCCGAAAGAAGACAAGAACCCCACCCCGGAATACACTGAGAAACAGATATCGACGCTGAAGTCCCAATGCCGCTTAAAATTTTACTCCGGAGAATGTTTTGTTTTGGACGACGAAAGTTACTTCCCTCTATCGAAGACGTACATTCCCGGAAATAATCGATACTATTCCGTGGATAGTTCTAATGCATCTCCGAACATAAAAAATACGTTTAAACATAAGTTTGGACAGAAAGTAATGCTGTACATTGCCATTTCCGAGAGATTCGAATACCCTTTAGCTCCCATATTCCTTTCGGGATTTTGAGCTCCTTAGTATGCAATAAAAAAAACTAGAGAACCACGAATTGCAAACAGTTGAATTGCAGAATTAAGAGATGCATTCGCAAAGTAGACATGAAGGCTGAACAACGCACCTATTCCGACATCAAACGGAAACTTCACCGAACAACCGGTTACAGACTGTTTTAAAATGTTTACTAATATTTTTTTGAACAATGCATAACGTATCTTTAATTTTAATAAATCAGATCTACTTCAAGTATGTTTGTCTATTTTTTGACAGCTTGAGGGAAATTCCAAAATTTTAGTTGCCACCCGTTAATCGCCAGGAATTCGTGGCAATGAAGAAGCTGACCGGTTCGCCAATGGGACCAATCAAGAAAGCTATCCCGAGATTGATGCCACTAGAGCAATGAAGCAAACGATTCGTCAGATGTGGGTAAACAGATAGATAGATCGAACTTACTTAAAGTTGAGGGAAGTTCAGACTGGAAAACTGTTACGTTAAAAGACCGAAATATTTCAACAATATCGACATTCTCGAGTTCTTTCCTAATCCTTCCAAACAAATTTGCTCGCAGTGCCCTGTATTTTTATCAATGACATCGTCAAGACGACGCCGGAAGCTAGAACACGCCTTCGAACGCAGTCCTTCGGAATTTACTGCCATATGCGCATTATGACGCATTATTCAGGTTCTTCACACTAGGGTGAGATGTTTTGCAGGCTTGTGCTTCAAAATAAAATACTCCTACGGGTTATTATTCGGACTACTAGAGAGCCGAAAATGTATCGGCCAAAACACGTTTCTATCAGTCATCGTTGGGGCCGACTTGACGTGACATTGCGCTCCATCCTGCTGTGGGACAACGTTTGTTATTCAGAGAAGTTAGACTTTACCCAGGGAAGCAGTTGTCCTTCAAAATACCGATATTCAGCATCAATGAAAACAGGCAAACGTTAAGCGAACCTTTTACTAGAGCGAAGTTCCTCCAAGAACTTTAACGAAACTCTTCCTAGAACTTCAACGAAGTTCCTCCAAAAACTTTGGCGAAGCTTTCTTAGAACTTTAGCAAAGTTCTTCCTCAAATTTCAGCGAAGTTCCTCCTAGCACTTTAGCAAACGTCTTCCTAGAACATTAGCAAAGTTCCACCAAGAACTTTGACGAAGGTCTTTCTAGAACAACAGCGAAGTTCTCCCTAGAACTACAGCTAAGTTCTTCATAAAACTTCAGTGAAGTTCCACTTAGAACTTAAACGAAGTTCTTCGTAGAACTTCAGCGAAGTTCTTACTAAAACTTTAGCGAAGTTTTCCCCAAGAAGTCTTTCCTAGAACTTCAGTGAAGTTCTCCCTAGAACTTCAGCGAAGTTCTTCGTAGAACTTCAACAAAGTTCTTCCTAGAACATTAGCAAATTTCTTCCTAGAACTTCAAAGAAGTTCCTCTTAGAACTTCAGCGAAGTCTTTCCTAGAAATCCGTCCTATAACTTCAGTGAAGTTCCTCAGTGAACTCCAGCGAACTCCTTCCATGAACTTCAGCAAAGTTTTTCTTAGAACTGCAATGAAGTTTCTCATAGAAGTTCAGTAAAGTTCCCCCTAAAAGTTTAACGACATTCATCCTAGAACTTCAGCAAAATTTCTTCTAGAACTATAACGAAGTTATTCTTCGGACTTTATCGAAGTCCTTCCAAGAACATCGACAAAGTGCTTCTACGCACTTCGGCAAAGTGCTCCCAGGAACTTATGCTTAGTGCTACCAAAATCGTCTGCGGGGTTCTTGCGCATATGAGCGAGGTTCTTCCCTGAACTTTTGCAGAACTTCTAAGAAAAAGTGTCCTGAAATTCTATGAAGAACTTCACTGAAGTTTTAGAAAGTACTTGGGTAAAGTTCTAGGAAGAACTTTGCCAGAGTTTTTGGAAGGATTTTTCAAGGAAGAAAAAGTTCTAGAAGCAACTTCCTTGAAGTTCTAGAAAGAACTTGACTGAAGTTCTAGAAAGAACGTCACTGAAGTTTAAGGAAGAATATCCCGGAAAAACTTCGCTGAAGTTTTAGGGAGAATTTGCCTGAACTTCTAGAAAACACTTCTCTAAAGTCTTCTGAAGAACTTCGCGGAAGTTCTTCAGAGAACTTTTGAGAAGTGTTCTGAAGAATTTCCCTGAAATTCTCTGAAGAACTTCCCTGAAGCTCTCTGAAGAAAGATTTTGAAGTTCATTGAAGAACTTCCTTGAACTTTTTGAAGAACTTCCTTGAAATTCTTTTAAGAACTACCCTGAAGTTCTCTAAAGAGCCTCCCTGAAGTTCTCTGAAGATTTTCTCTAAACACCCTGAAAATAAACCAAAGGGATCATGAAATGATCCTACAACTAGTCTGATCAATCCTATAAGATTCCAATGAAATCCTTAATTGATTCCGATATTAGTTTAATAGGATTCCAAAGGGGTCCTGATAAGATATCGAAGTGAACCTGATAGTTCATAATATGACCTGGAAAGATAACTGAACAGGCTTCAATAATACGAATTTTGTAACGGAACCGAAAGGATCCTGCACTCAGAAGGAAAGCTGAAAGAATGTCAACGTAATTCTGAAAGTCTTTTAAAAACATCATGATCGGATTTCGAAAAGATCCTAACTTTAAAAGAATCATGAAGGTATTTCGATGAAATCTCAGAATCCTAGTTTCTTGAAGGATCCTGAGACGATTTCGAATAAAATTCCTAACGTTTCAGAATGGATTCCGTGGGGATTCTGAGACACTCCAAAATAATCCTGGAAGAATTCGAAAATGACTCTGAAAAGATGCGCAAATTATTCGGAAAGGATTACAGAAAGATCCTTTGAAGAATTCCATAAGAATAATGAGAAGATGTCAAAACAAAATCAAGCAGGAATTTTGAAAGAATATAAAGTGAAAGGATATACAGAGCATCCTAAAGAGACCCCAAAATAGTCCTTGATGAACTGAGTTTAAATCCTGGAGGAAAGAATCCTAAAATAACGCAAAAAAATCTTCTAAAGGTTTTGCGAAAACCCTGATATGAGAATCAAGAAAGCATTTGAAAGGATTTTGAAGGGATTAAAGATGAATCCTGAATGAATCCTACAAAATCCTGGAAGAATTCCGACCGAATCCAGTGAGCTCCGAAATAATCATGATAAGATTTCGAAAGAATTTCTGAAAATATTGTGGAAGAGATCCGAAAACATAAACATTTCAATCATTCCGAAAGGGTCTTGAAATGACTGCGAAAAGATCTAGTAGAAGATTTTAAAAGAATTCTGAAAGATTTACAAAAAGATTCCGATGACATTCTGAAATAATTCCTAAGGAGTGTTCTGAAAGGATTCTGAAATAATTTCCAAGCGATGCTGACAGGTTTTCTAAAGGATTCTAAAATGATTTCAACCACATTCTTGGAAGTTTCTTAGAAAAGCCTGGAAGGATTTCTAAAAAAAAATTAATGCTTTCCGAAAGTATATTGAAAATATTCCAAAAGGATAATGAAAGCCTCAAGAAAGGTTTCCTAAGGAGTTCCAAAAGAATACTAAAAGTGTTTCCATTGAATCCTAGAAGTTAAAAAATACTTCTGCTAGGGTTTCCAAAGATTCCTAAAATTATTCAGAAAAATATCTGAAAGAGTCCTGAAAGAACGTCAAAACTATTTCTAAAGAATTCAGAAATAATTCTAAGAACAATCTAAGAATGAGTACACTGAGCGAAAAAAAGTGACAGTAATTCATTCGAGTAATGTATCGAAATTTGCCACAAGATATTATTGCAAATTTCATACGATTCTCTAATGGAAAGAAGTTCATTGGACGATCATATGAAAGTTTTCCACAGAAAAAAAAAAGTTGCAATTGGGATTCGAACCATGAACCTCGGGATCCAGATGCGAGCTTCCATCCCATGGGACTACACACGCTTGATAAGTGGTGTCGATTAAAAGTGTATATGAGGCATGTTTTTCTTGACTAATGCAACAGGCATGATTTTATACGATTTCGTAATTCATATTTTCGATCGTATGAAAATCGTAGGGATAATTTCCTGAGTGTACGGATGAATTAAAGGATACGAAAAGAAAAATACTGAGGAAAATCAGCGGATTCTAGAATATCCTGAAAATATTATAAATAATCCTGAATGACTGACAAAGAATATCGAAAGGAGTCATTTCTGAAATCATTTATAAATTATCCTGAAATGAAACACGTTCACTTCCAACCATGTCAGATAAAAGAAAGGACAGATTGAACAGAACAGGATGAACCTCAGCTTTTGATTATTAAACACAGATTCAAATTATTTACGCTTATTAAAGCCATTGGGCTAACCATTGAGTCTCCTGATCAATGTATAGATCTAGACGATAACTTACTTTGGAAGTGAATTCCACCTTCTCCACCTTCTCACAGCAGAAGCATTGCCATCCTTTCTGTGAGAAAGGCTCCAAATGAAGTATGCTGATTTTGTAGACCAACTAGAATATTTCGGACACAGCGGCACATAGCGCTATATTGAGGACATTGGACCGGTTGACTGCTTGCGACTTGCCCAAGATACTGCTGATCTGTAAACCTTGAACAGGAAGCCCGCCACCGACTTCCGATCTTCTGTGTCGGATGTCGACACAGTTGGAGTCGACGAGTGGTCTGGTGTCTTTATTTCTTGAAGTGGAGCCCCATGGTAGCTGGTTCCTTGAGGTATCTCATAACACACGTCCGTTTTTGCTGGTGGTTCTGCGTTGATGACTGCTGTAGCCAGTTCCGGAGAAGCAAAGGATTCCGTGAACGGCCACTTCTTTCTGCTTGTCGCTCTTAACCTAATGAGATCCGTACTTCTTGAGAGCCACGAAAAAAGAACAGAGCTTGAATAGTTTTACCGGTTTATATGAACCGTTTGATAGGAATGGCGGTTGAGTTAGGAATGAACAACATCAGTGAAACTTCAGTTGCTTCGGTTGCTGCGATCCCCAATATCAGTGAATGCTAGATCCGCACCAATTTCTCGTCATGATGAAACGTGTCAATGATGTAGACATGGTGTATATCGTTATATTGAAGATCTTATTATTGCTTGATGATAATTAACAATAAAACGAATAAAAGTGTCATGACTCATGACAGTGACATGGCCTGTTCTATCATGGTCGTATGATGTCGCGAAATTTACTAGCTCTGATCCTGTGCCCACTTCAAAGGCATTATCACTGGCTTTACTAAACAAAACTAATTCAAAGAGAACAAAAAGAAAACCATTATCCGTCCCGCTGACGTCATTGCCCCCTCAACTACGTCTTCGCAAAGTTTCCTAATCACAACCGGGAAAATAAACATGTCGAATGCCATTCCCAACCAAGCTCGTCGATCTTGCCCAAGACTTCATTTTACATTCAGGGTAACAGCCACCAAAAGTGTGGCATTCATCGGAGAAGGAAAAAAATGACGCCATATAGCAGCAACCAAGCCAAGCCAGAAAGCAGCAGTGGGGAAAGAAAAATGAAGGCAATAAAAACCAGAAAGATTGGTATGAAGTCTTTGAATTTTAAAGCCATTCCAAATGAGGAAAGTATAGTCAAACCGGAGATGGATAACGTAACAACAAGCGCAAATGCCACGAACAGGAGGAGGAAGAGGACGGCAAAGAGCCGCACTGTGCGTCGCTTCGGTTCGAACAAAGAGAAACTGACTGCACCAACACCAAATACCGGGCACCGAGGTCGCTGAAACCAACACCGACGCAAGCCCTGTATGGCGCGTTCCAGTTTCGTGAGGCACATGCGCACAATCAAAAAGACGAATTTATGATGCTCTGTCTTTTCTTCGTAGCTTAAATTCTGCATAATGCTGTCTTTTTTCTAAGTATATAAAGGGACGTATTGAATGTATTGGTAGCGTTATTTACGGTTCATATATCTATTTTCTCGTACATTTGCGAGTATAGCTTAACCTGTCTCTTTTTCTCAGTCGAACCCCCTCCAGCTAACAATAGCGAACTAACACAAATGAAACGCTTATCTACGACTGCTCACCAACACTTCGAAAAGGGGAAGCTAGCAGCACACAAAGAAACTTGTCCTCCTACCAACGAGCTGAAATGGCGAAAGGTGGGGATGACCCGAGAAACATATAGCCCCTTCTACCAATCCCACTTTTACGGTCTCTTTTCTTTCATTAATAATTTTCACCTCGTTCATCACTTACAAACTCTGATGCGAGCAAACCAAATAATGTTATCGCCGAGCAGACAAATGAATACAGCATTGCTTTTAATCACTTTCTGGATGTCATATTTTTCCGCTCAGAAAAAGCACACAAGAAAAACAAAGAAATATGTAAAATTGAGCGATGTGTGGCGATTCAATAAAATTGATTCGTTCAATAACGAACCTTAACAGAAGCTTGAAAAAGAAGGAAGAGCTCGTTTGATTTACTCATGTCAATCTGCTCGCTCGCGGAAATTGCTCAAGTCAGACATATTTACTGTTCTTTTAATTTAATTTATGCTGTCAGGGTGCAGAAGCTCGGCAACAATTATCGTGGCGTGTTAATATTGATTCCTCCTCTATTAAAATGCAGTACGTGACGATCGCACAGCAACTGATTATAATTCATCTTTCTTTTCGTGCTTTATCAGCTGCGGCCTACTGGGCAGTTCCGCCACTTTGCATCCACCACCACTAGTGTCATACATGTTATGGTAAACGGTGTCGTAGTAAAAAAATACAAAAACAAACACTACAAATGATTCTGGTAACTTTTCATGTCGAAAATCGTAATCAACTGAGCAGTAAAAAATGTTTGAATGTTCCCAGTTCGTGTTTCATTTTCGTGATTGAGATGCATTAAACAAAATTGAGAAAACCCGACGTGTTTCAACTCGATTCAAAGCAACTCAAAGACAGTCAAAACTTGGCATTTCTATGATAATTTAATAGTTTTTTTTTTCAAAAAGAGGCACAAAGAAAAAGATTGGTTTTACCATTCTGCAGGTTTTAAAACGAATCAAAAAGTTATGATATTGATCCATAAAACATAAATTTTTCAAGAAATATAAATTTGCTTCATTTCGAAAACCAAAAACACATCAACGAAATAATAAACAAAACGACAACATTAAAAATAGCACTAATTCTCTTATTGATATATTTGGACTTAAAATTAGCTAAAATTTATTTTGAAAATTTATGTTTTATGGATCAATATCTGCTTTTTGATCTAAGTTTTAAAAACCGCAGTGGTAAAACCAATCTCTTTTCTTGTACCGCGAAAAAACGTTCATCATAGAAAATATATTTTGGTCCTTTGATCAGGTAAAATATCGGTTTTTCACTCTTCTTGGTTTTTGCGTCACAATCTGAAGCCTGTGACTGAACATTCAGCGTACCTTTCGTTCAGTTACCGTCCTGTTATTGAAGTCGCAAAATCATTATGAAGTGTTCATTTTGTACTTTTTATCGCGCGACAATACCACTTCAGCGACATATTGAACCATTCTCGATGATAAACCTAATAAACCGCGGCGAAGATGAACGGACAATCGAAACAATACTTTGATTCGCGTTCTGATGTTAATAGCAAATAACGCACAATAATAACTCCGATCGATAATGACGGAAAACAAATTCAGGTAAAGTATGTGTCGACTCGAGCGTCATTTCAATTGTATGTGTGGAAGAATCAATATGCGCGTTGATGTTGTGTGCGCTTCTCATGCTGTTTTTTCTTATTATTGGCCTCGATAGCGGGCATCAATGTGCGTTAATCGTATCATCGGTATGAAGGCGAAGAGACCGTAAGTAACCAGAAGAGACTGTAAACATCTTCGAAACTCGTTAATGGAAGAACCTTGTGCTGCTAACTGGTACTGATAAAACAGATAAACGTTCTCTTGTGTTGGTCCTTGTCATGTGATGTTGAAGAAGACAAATTAAGCTGCTCGCAAATGTACGGAAAATAGATAGCATGAACCGTAAATAACGCGCAGCGTGTGATATTCTATGAAAGTTGACATTATCGATAATACAATAATTCGTCGCTGTGCGTAATCGAAAACTGGAACGCGCCATACGCGCGTCATTGATACCGTATTTGTTGGTGCGTTCGTTCTTCTGATGATGGTGACATGATGCTGACGCTGTTCGTGGCAAACGACACAGCTGTTCTTCGCGTCATCCATCTCCGGTTCTTTCTCATTTGTCAGATAACCGCCACCACTGAAAAACGTTGTTTTTATCATGTATCAATTTTTCTTTCTCTGAATGATGGCGCTGGAAATGAAGTCTTGGGCGGATCGACAATCGTTCGTCAGCATTCGGTATGTTCAACCGTTCATTCAGAGACGAGGTATGAATTGAAGACGCTCAACGTCGTAAATGATCCTCGATATTTTTTTTATTTATTCTTAGTTTGTTTGGATAAGACATAATGGTAATGCTGTGTGGTGGGATCGAAGCTGGTATCCTTTGTGCAATGAAGGGCAGGCAAATGTCACTGTTGCAATGTGACGCCCATCATCAAGCAATCATAAGCGAAGCGCTTCAACACCAGTAATTGCCATGTTCGTCAATCAACACGTATGTGACGGAAGATCGTTGTATCCGTGATGTGATATTGAGATCGCGTAACGAACAGCGAACAGTTCGTTCCTAACTCAACCGTCGTCAATCAAACGTTTATTAAAACAGCGCAAACCAACAGATCGCATTAGGTTATGAACGGCAGAGCCAGAAAAGTGGCCTTCACTGGAATCGCTGGATTCTCGGAACTGTAACAGTCACAACGGCCAGCTAAAGGAAATGACCCATGAATACGGGAACCAGCTACCATGGGGCTCCCTTCAAGTAAGACGCAGACCACTCGTCGGCTCCAATCGGCATCCGGCACAGAAGATCGAAGATGTGTACAGCCTCCTGTTCAGGGATTTACAGATCAGCTGTGCCCTCTCAGGCAGAATCTCTGGTGTCGCTCTCGTATAACTGCGTTACGCGTATCAATATACTGGTATTCCCAAAATCAGCATACTCATTGGAGCCTTTCAGAAGAACAGCCAATATGCTGCTGTGAAGTGGAAAGGTAATTCACTTCAAAAAGCAGGGTCCTCAGATGCAGATCTGCATTGATCAGGAGATAAACGTAAGCGTAGATAATTTGGTTTGTGTTTGGCTATTCAAGCTGAGTCCTGTTAATAAAACAACGCTCTGACGTGGTTCTAGTGAAACGTGTTCCTTCAGATATTCTCATGATTTGAAATGATAATAAATATTCTTTGGATATTCTCATCATTTTCAGGATAATCTAGAATCGCTGATTTTCTCATTATTTTTCTTTCGTATCGTCGTACACTTTCGAAATTATCTACGGTGATCAATATGAACTACGAAATCGTAACAAAATCTTATATTTGATAGTCAGAAAAACGCCAATCATTTTCACCTTATCAATGTAACAAATCAACAGTTATCACTGATCATCCGTGAACTACTATTAGCGTCGTATTGGTACAGTAACGTCTTCAATTGATTTCGACCATTACTCGGTGGTGTACTGTCGCTCCGACTCATTCTTAGATTGTTAAAATTATTTTCACCAGATAGTTTTGACGTTCTTTCAGGACGCCGGATATTTTCTGAATAATTTGAGATCTTTGGAAACCTAGCTGAAGTGACACAGCTTCTGGTAATGGAACACTTGTGCGAACTCCTTGGAAACCTTTCTTGGAGTAACAATGCTGGAAAGCGATAATTTTTAGAAATCCTTCAGGCACTGTAAGAATGAATCACTGAAACTATCGGCATCGCTGAAATTATTCAGATCACTCGAACGCTCCTTAGGAGTGTCGTCAGTCTTTTGTAATCTTTCAGTGTAAAATATGCAGATCTTTCCTTGTCATTTCAAAGTTCCGCTCATGTTTATGGTCTCTTCCACAATATTTTCGAGATAACAATCCAAATAGATAAAACTCGAATCTCACTAGTTCGGTCAGGATAACTCAGGTTGTAAGTTCGTTAGGGCAAATCTTTGGCCTTCCAAATCAATCGCTATCAGGTTTTCACTGGAGCCTTTAAATTTTTTTTTGCGTGTGACAACTCAGGATGCAACTAGTTATCAAGGACCCTGTGCAGGAGATATCTGCCAGTCATATATGTCGCCTGCTTATCAATTTGTGACTGTTTTGACATCTTCGTGTGCTGTCAGTTGTAGGAGTCTTTCATTCCTCGTAGTCATTTCAGGATTCTTCAGGTGTGTACACAGGTGTCAGGTGAAGTCACTGAAGCCGGATCAGGATTATCAGCTCTGTGTTCACTGGTCCAGGTCACACAAGTGATCATGATGTTAAAGACTTTCAGAATTGTGTCGCTTTCCTTCTGAGCAGGATCTTTCAGTTCCATTCAAGTGTATTGTTCGGTGAACTGTCGATTCATTCTTATCGAGTTTTGGAATCTGTAAGTAATATCAAGTCGTCAAGTTTCGATGGAATCTTTTCAGGATCATTTCATGATCCTTTGGTTGACACTCGGGGTGTTTGATCCTTCAGAGGAGACTGAACTCAGGTGAGATTCTTTAAGAAAATTTCGAGTTCTAAAGAGAGTTCCGGGATGTCTTCAATGAACTGAATCTTCTTCTCAGAAATAGGAAGTTAACAGAAATTCAGGGAATTCTTTCATTTTTCTCAAAGTTCTCTGGTACTCGCGGAAGTTCTTTCAGGAGCTGAAAGTGTTTTCAGGCAAATTCTCTGAAACTAAGCGGACTTTCTGGATGTGCCTCAGCCAAACTTCAGTGACGTTCTTTCTAGGGCTTCAGTCAAGGTTCTTAGAACTTCAGGAGACAGCCTGTAGGCCTTTCTTTATGAAGAATCCTTCCAGGAAAATAAATGTAAGTTTCCTGGAACTGCCACATTCTTTCTGGAAAGCCTCAGTGGTCTGTGAAATCCCTCGGGACATACACCTTGAAGTTCTGCAGGATACAGGAAGGGCCTCATCCATCTCTTATAGCATTCCTCGGGCTGTGCTGCAAGCAAGTTCTAGTAGCAGTTATTCTTTGGAGGACTCGATGAAG
Organism: Aedes japonicus; assembly: GCA_034211315.2. Taxonomy (NCBI): domain Eukaryota; kingdom Metazoa; phylum Arthropoda; class Insecta; order Diptera; family Culicidae; genus Aedes; species Aedes japonicus. Next base: position 25,270 of record JASCZW010013043.1, read on the forward strand.
TCAGAGATAACTCGTACTGGAAAATTTGTAGTTCAGGTCAGAGGAACACTGAACTTCTATGAAGACTCGTGCGGTTCTAGAAAACTTGCTGAAGTTAGGCCATCATGAGAACTACTTGAGATATAGGTTTGGACAGAGGAACAGCAAGTTCAGGAACTTCTTTGAAGTTCTAGGAGAACATTTGCTGATGCTACAGGAAGAACTGTTGGTAGCTGATTCAGTGGAAGACTCTTGGGAAACTTCGCTAGAGTGTGGAACTCGCTGAGAGACTCTGAAGACCTGTTTGTCCTAAGTGGAACTTCATGAAATTTCATGAAGAGCAGTTCTAAATTTCAGCTGTTGGGCCTTCGTCTAAGTTGCTGTATCTTACAGGAAGGACAGTTATGAAGGAAACTAATGTGAGATCAAAGCTTCATGGGTTTCGTTGGAAGTTCTAGGAAAGGACTCGTTAATTCTTGGAGCTAAACCACAATAAAGTTCGCTTAACATTGCCTGATGCCTATCATTGTTTTGAAGGAACCACTAGTACTTCTGAATAGCAAACGTGTCCCGCTGGGAATCGACATCACGGACGGACTGACAATGTTTGGCCGTACTATTCAATTCTGCGTGTCTGTAAGATGTTGTATTTGGAAACGCAAGCCTGAAAACATCTCGCCTAATGTGGTAATTAATGCGTCATGTTGTCGTTCAAGTTCGAAAACTTCAATCATCTGATGTGTGAAGAATATTGGTTCAAAATGATCAACTGAAGGTCTCGAAGAACAAATATCATTAAGCGATCTCATTGACGCTGATTATGATTGGGCATTTTCCTCAATATCAAATTGATCATCTCTGTGCATCTGATAACATCAATCTCGGGATGCTTCTTGATTGAGCTGAGCCAGTCAACTTCTTCATACCACGGGAATATGGTATGCTCATTGTCATTAAAATCAAAATATCTCATTGTTCAAATGTTATTAAACTGATATCTCTTCTTTTCTTGTTCAATGAGACACAATGTCAGGCAAGAGCATTCATATACAAATATCACTTTGCCGAATTATCTAGCGAATTCTGCAATTCAACTGTTGCAATTCGTGATTTATAATTTTTATTTAAGAACAAAATCAGAAAATAGCAGAACTAAAGGTAATCTCTCGAAATGTATTAATACAACATTACTCTGTCAAACTATGTTCAAACTATGTTGGAAGTGCATAGAAACTAGCTCCGCAGAATAGTATCATTGACTCGAATTAGCGTCTTCGATAGAGGAAGTAACACTCGTCGTCAAAACATTCTCGAGTAAATTGCAAGCGTATCAAACTGGCAATCGGCTATAGTGATTTGTCTTCTTTCGGATATTCGACTCTTTCAATGTTTGCATGTCCTGTTGAGATGATGTTTTTGATATTAACAGATGATCCTTCATTGGTATGAAGAAAATGAAACAGCCT
>JASCZW010013044.1:0-26693 GCA_034211315.2 Aedes japonicus
GCTCTTCTTGCTTGAACGGCATTTTGACAACTGAAGAGTGAATTCCAAAATCAAAATAGGAGCAACATTCTACACACACACATACCTTCAAAATGAGGGGTGTTCAGGTTTTTTAAATGCAAAATTGAAAGAAATACGTCAAGTTGATATTGACCAAATTTTGACCGTATCGCCATTTAGTCATATCAAAAGGAAAACACATCAAAAGGAAAACACTTGGACAGCAATAAGATCGGCCCATACTCTTCAACAGAAGGTATGTTGAACATGTATTATCAGAATGTTGGAGGGTTGAATTCGTGTCTCGACGACTACTTGCTGGCTAGTTCAGACTGCAGTTATGATGTTCTTGCGTTCTCTGAAACCTGGCTCACTCAGAATACTACCTCGACTCAAGTTTTAGACCGCCAATACGAAGTTTTCCGTTGTGATCGTGGTCCGCACAACAGCAGAAAAGCTAGAGGAGGTGGTGTCCTCCTTGCCGTTCGGCGAGGTATTAGAATACAGTTGATCGATGATGACGCATGGGCTAGCGTGGAATAGTTATGGTTAGCGATTGAACTTGCTGACCGTAACCTTTACTTGTGTGTTATTTATATTCCTCCTGATAGAACACGCGACAGCTCATTGGTCGAAACTCATACGCAGTCACTTTCATCAATTGTGGATAGAGCATCATCAATTGACGATATCGTGATTGTTGGCGATTTCAATTTGCCTGGAATTAGTTGGCGTTCATCTAATAATGGATTTCTACATCCTGATGCTAGTAATTCGACATTCAACCAGTTCACCGCTAGTATTCTCGATTGCTATAGCACTGCCACGCTTCGTCAGATCAATCATATCGTTAACGAGAACGGTAGAAGCCTCGATTTATGTTTCGTCAGCTCCTGTGACACTGCTCCATCTATATTGTTAGCTCCGGTGCCGTTGGTGAAAGTTGTTCCTCACCACCCACCTTTACATCTCAGTATCGAGAAAGGGAATGTAGTAAGGGATAGTGACAACCCCGTACGGGTAATTTACGACTTCACAAACGCTGACTATGATTGCATCATTTCCTTTTTTGAATCGTTGGATTGGGACAACATTTTTGACGGAATGGATGTAAACACTGCAGCGGAGACATTTTCGCACATTCTTTCGTATGCGATAGATCAACATGTTCCCAAGAAGACTATATTTGTAGGCCGTCTTCCTTGGCAGACTGCGGAGCTTCGTAAACTGAAAAGTCAAAAGAAAGCCGCTCTGAGAAGGTATTCGAAGAATAAAACTATACTGCTGCGGAACCATTACATAAGATTGAACATGATCTATAAAAGCGTGGGAAGGAGATGCTTCAATAGTTATCGGGCTGGAATACAACGAAGACTCAAATTCCATCCTAAATTCTTTTGGAATTATATCAAACAACAGCGTAAAGAGGATGGTTTTCCATCGTCAATGATGTGGAATGGCACGGTAACCTCCGAGCCACAAGTCATATGCGATCTGTTTGCCTCAAAATTTTCTCGTATTTTCTCGAATGAATGGCTTACTGACACACAGATAACATCGGCTTCTAGTAACACTCAATCTTCAGGTTTAGTTATGCCAGATATAACCGTTGATGATGATTCCATTTTAGCAGCAGCACGTAAACTGAAACCGTCAACGTGCTTAGGACCCGATGGAATTCCGTCGCTCTTTTTGAAAAATTGCATTAACAGCTTGCTCATTCCTCTACAAAAGATTTTCAACCACTCGCTTTCGGATGGAGTGTTTCCTCTCTGCTGGAAAAATGCGTTCATGCTTCCAGTACACAAAAAAGGTGATAAGAAAAATGTCGACAATTATCGTGGAATATCCTTATTATGCGCCGTTTCCAAACTCTTCGAGCTTGTTGTGATAGACCGACTGTTCTTCCATTGCAAGCAACACCTGAGCCCGGATCAGCATGGTTTTTTCCCCAGTCGTTCAACAACGTCAAACCTATTGTGTCTCACTTCTTACGTGACGAATAGTATGCTTGATCGAGCACAAACGGACGTACTTTATTTGGACCTATCTGCAGCATTCGACAAGGTTAACCACCAAATTGCTGTGGCGAAGCTTGAAAGGTTTGGAATGCATGGAAGACTTTTAAATTGGCTCCATTCTTATTTGATTGGTCGTCACTCGCAAGTAGTTATAAGTGAATCCACCTCAGCATCATTTCCTATCACGTCAGGAATTCCACAAGGCAGTCATCTTGGACCACTCATCTTTACTTCAACTTCTTTACTTCAACGACGTGAGCACAGTTCTGGCTGGACCGAGACTTTCTTTTGCGGACGACTTCAAGCTTTACCTCAACATTCGCTCAGAAGCTGACGCGCATTCTCTGCAAAAACAGTTGGACTCTTTCGTTGATTGGTGTCAAAGGGAATCGTATGACCGTTAATCCTGAAAAATGCTCGACTATTACGTTTTCTCGATTGAACAATCCAATAGTCCATAATTATACCTTCGCTGGAATTGTGTTGGAAAGAGTGGATCAAATCAAGGACTTGGGAGTTATTCTAGACTCCCAATTGACGTACAAGCAACATGTGTCATTCATAGTGAACAAAGCCTCAAAAAACCTAGGGTTTATTTTTCGACTAACAAAAGAGTTCACCGACATTTACTGCTTAAAAGCGCTCTACTGTGCGTTGGTTCGTTCGACATTGGAATACTGTTCAACTGTTTGGAGCCCTCACTACCAAAATGGAATCGAAAGAATTGAATCAGTTCAACGGCGGTTTATTCGATTTGCACTACGACGGTTGCCGTGGAATGATCCAATTCGTCTGCCAAGCTACGAGAATCGGTGTCGACTAATAAGGCTGGATACGCTAAGTACACGAAGGAATGTTGCGAAGGCTCTTTTTATTTCCGACATTTTGCAGAATCGAGTGGATTGCCCCGAAATCCGAGGTCAAATAAATTTTTTTGTCCGACCTAGAGCCTTGCGAAACAATCACCTGCTGCAACCAATACATCACCGCACTAATTACGGACAAAACAGCGCTATTACTGGCCTACAAAGAATTTTTAATCGGGTGGCAACGGAATTTGATTTCAACATTTCACGTGATACACTTCGTACTAGATTTTTTAATGTGTTTAGATAAGCTTTTAATGTGTTATTTGTATGTTTATGTTTTTTTTATGAGATCAACAACACATCATTGGGGCAAAGAAGCCTGTTGATGTACAATATTAAATAAATAAATAAATACAAAAATAAATCATAACTTAACGTACATTACAATGTAAAATTTAATATCAAAGGATGAAAAGCTTTTGCTATAACACTTGAAAACATGACACGTAAGAAACACAAAAGACAAAATAAAATGAAACTAAATCGTTAAAAAAAATTTTTGCTTAGTCAGTAAGATCAGAACATTCTTGGACAATACACCTCATTTGAAATCAACGAGTGCTTTTCTCATTATCCCCCGACCGAAACCAACACAAAACCATTTAAACAGTATTTTTCAAGACTATCGAGTTGTAGAATTTCCTGTGGCTACTATGAACCAGTGACCAAATCTAGATTGTTCGCTCCACCGTTGCCATGTGTTGGAGCTCATCGAAGAGGACTCCTGTGCGTGGACAGCTATTTTACTTACGACTCATCAAACTACCGTATTTTTAAAAAAAAAATGCAGGAATATTCATAATGATGGTACGGGACGGGGTTGCAGGGACTTTTTAAAAGCATGCGGATTGATTTCCGATCAACAAAATGTTTTCTTCAGCTCCATAATCTGTACATAAACTATCAAAATTGTAGGAGTGCAATTACGTGGCTGTGAGCGAAAGCAAAATGAAAAAGCCCAGCCCCGAAAACAATCAACCAAAACATGTAGATTGCTACGATCACAAACTCGTCTACTAGCAGGTTATGAAATAGCCGTACACGACCGAACCTTTAGTTTGTCATTGATCTTTTGACTGGCAATGTGTATTTCTAATTTCATTTACTCTCACGCAATTATGTTAGCCAAAGTGACTGTGACGACAAACGGGATGCTTCGTTTAAAAACAAACAAACGCAAGAGACAGCAGGCTTCACGTTACAATACCGGTGCGCTCTATCCATGGTTAACAAAGAAGAGAGGAAACATGGGCTCTCTCAAAAGCAACAGTGATGCCATAGATGCCGCTCACCAGCGAAGCATTATTAACCGTTGGGTACTATTGGACAGCTCCGAAACATATTTTTGTATTGCATATGATAGTGCCAAATGATGGACAATATTATCATGAGCATAGATCAACCTTTAATGACTGGAAGAAACATGAAATAAATAGTGATTTCAGATTATCTAAATCTATATATATAAAAATGAAATGCTGTCCGTTCGTGACAGCATAACTCACGAACGAAACGATGGATTTACTTTATTTCTTTTTCATTTGGTTTGTCTTGGTTCCCAACAGGTTTATATAGAGAAAAACACAAGAAAAAAAATACTGAAAAGTGAACAAAAATCATAAAAACCTAATTGCCATTTTGTATGGGAATATAATAAAAGACAGCAAGAAGGCGTTCAACGCACACATAACGTTGAATTTTGCAATTCCAAATCGCTAAATCCATCGAATACATATGCAAATATACCACAAAGGAAGAGATATAGAAGTTTTTGGTGTAGCTGATGCAAACACGAACGACAAAATAATACAATATCAATTGGGACGATATATTTGCAGCAATGAAGCGATATGGCGAATTTTCCCTTTGCCGTTCATGAAAGATAACCGACTGTGGTTCATTTAGCTGTTCATCTCGAAAATGGTCAACGCGTATATTTTACAACTCATAACGTAGTGCAAAGGCCCAACAACCACTTTTTACTACATTGACAAGTTTCTTCACTATTTGTCAAGCTGGTGAATTTGGAAGAACGTTGCTTTATACTGAAATGCCAAGACATTATACTAGGAATTAATCTTCGAAGAAATACCAACAGCGCAAACAAGGAACGCCAGTTGAAGGTAATTCGACAGATGCTTTGGGATGGATTAATACAGTGCATCCCAGCAATGATGTTAATATTAGTTAATGTTCGTGGACCGACATAATTCTAAGCTTTGAGAACATTCAATTATCAAGTGTGTACGACATATATTGAAGCATGCCAAAAGTTACAATTGCTAAAAAAAGATACAAATTGGTAATATACACTTGCTTATGCAATATTTTTATTACATCGAAATCAAATAAAAACATTATTTGCAATTCATATATGTTCACAATATGTTTTCCTTCGTATCTAAAGACTTATGAGACAAATTCATGGACGATATGGCGGATGATATTTTACATAGGATGCGTCGCTTAGCTTCAAATCCAAAAATGCAAATCACCGTGGAAATACATAATGAAGCAATGGTGTTGATCAAGGATATGTGTCTAATGATTGCAAATAAATTATTGTCACAATTGAGTATGGTTTCGTCCGATCGTTCAATACACACAGCATTCAATCAAGAATTGCAGCGCGAGCAACAATACAACCGTAAAGAATTGAGCAAAAATGTGCACTTGAAGAAATGAACCAACAGCAAAAACATGTTCACGACAAAATCATGACAGTTATCAATGATGGAAGTAGTGGTATTTATTTCATTGATGCACCTCGGGACAGGATTTTTTTTATGATAACTCTTCTTTTGGCAACAATACAGTCGCAAGGTGAGATTGCCTTAAAGGCCACAATAGATACGTTTGCGTTCTGCTGACGTAAATTTGACAGAAAACCCATGGAAAATCTGTCAAATTCACGCGAACGCATCCGCAACGTATCAACTGTGGGCCAGCCATTAACAATGGCATCTTCAGGAATCGCTGCTACGGTGTTGGATGCCGGTCGAATGGCACATTCTGCTTTGAAGCTCCCACTGATTATGCAGATCAATGAAAACCCGACATGCAATATTTCCCAGACATGTGCGATGGCCTAAGTTCTGAAGCAATGCAAAATTATCGTTTGGGATGAATGCACGATGGCACTTACAAAATCACTGGAAGAATTGAATCGAACATGGCAAGATTTGCATAGAAAAGACAACCTTTTCGGTGGTGCATTGATATTGCTTGCCGGTGATTTTCGCCACCATTACAAGATCAACAGCTACTGTTGAAATCAACGCTTGTCTGAAATCTTCAGATTTGTGCCGGTTTGTAAAGACACTTAAACTGACTTCAAACTTGCGGGTTCAGTTGCAAAATGATCAAACCGCGAATTTTGAAGACATTGCTTGACATCGGAAATAGAGAAATCATTGCTGACACTTAAACAGGACTAACTACGTTGCCAAGTAAATTTTGCTATTTTACTGCAATGAAACAAGAACTAATTCAAAGAGTTTTTCCGAGCATGTTGCAGAATAGAATCTACAAGAGAGCACGAATTCTTAAGAGCCAGGCATGAATCAATCTTTCAGTTGAAAGTCGGTTCGGTGATTATGATCCTGCGCAATATCAACCAACCACGATTTTGCAATGGCACCAGACGTACCGTAAAAAAGCTGATAAACAACGTGATCTAGGCAACCTTTCTCAAGGGAAAATGTGAAGACGAACACGTTTTGATTCCACAAATTTCCATGGTCCCGAATGAATTGCCGTCTAACTTCAAGCATCTTCAATTTCAGATCCGGCTTGCTTTTGCCATGACTATCAACAAGACACAAGTTCAGTTACTGGAAATTTGCGGAATTAATTTTGGTTATCCGTGTTTCTCATACGGCCAACTTTATGTCACCTGTTCACGTGTTGGCAAACCAGCAGCGTTGTTTGTATACGCAGAAAACGGCAAAACTAGAAACGTTGTTTATCATAAGGCGTTGCAATAAGTAAAAACTCATATTGTACAATTCAAAAATCATCACATGACAGAAGAAGATTAACTCTAAATCAATGGTATTTCAACCTTATTGCATATAAACGTCTTCATTTAATTATAAGCAGAACAACGTCTGCCTGGCCAGCTAGTATGTATTAAAGTTAACTCAATGTTCAACATCACATTCCTGCAACAAGCTTTTAGCTGCGAGAGAGAGCTGATGAAGACCTGCTCTTCCGGTACACGCGATTCAATGCAAAATACACAAAGGTAAAATTTGAGCGAACTTCTTCAGCTGGTAAGAAACTGATGGTTTTCGAGATGATGTACTTTAAATCTTCAAAATAATAGTAATAAATTGGTAATCAATCATGATTTATGCATCGAATCATAAGTCCGATAGAGAGGGCTTATGATCGTATAATTAAAAGTAAAAATAATTTGGAAAATGTAAGAGTTTTAGACCTATTTCCTAACAAGTGATTAAAATAGCGACCCCTAATTAAGCCGTTCCCTACCCTAACTAAATGTCGTTTTTATAAATGAATAACTTGTATCGTTCAATTCATTGATTCAAAATTTGTTGCTTTTTGCAGTGTAATAACTCAAGTGATTGCATTCGTTTGCAATTGCTGATGATGATTATGGAACATTTTTCACTGCAATTAGAGTTAACGACACTTATCAATTGAAGCAAATCAAACGAGTCATTCAAAAGCTTGATCATGATCTCGCAAATTAAGTTGACTAACTACAAATGTAAACAGTTTTCAGAAAAAGTATTTCATTGTTTTTTTTCGTTCCAATTTCGCCTCAAGATCGATTAATTTAGAACACCTAGAACTCAATTCTATTGAAAATAATGTTCCGCAAAATCGAAAAAAAAACAAAATGGTCGTAAACAGTCTCCTTCTCCACTTTGCCATGTCTATCTCAACTGCTGTTTTGTCATTCCAAGATAAAGCTTTGCGTTCGTTCTCGGTTCGACCGCGCCTGGAGCGCCAGAAAGAATTAACTCGCAAGAACAAATGACAGATTAATTACGTTCGCCTTTATCAGCTGCACTGGACATGCTGCTCGATCTGTACAGTTGGAGTGGGAGACGCTTAAACCATCGTCCTCATCATCATTATCATCTGAAGGGTGTCTCCTTTTCGAGTCCTTGTCATGTCGAGCGATTATCCTCGATGCCGTGCGTAAAGAAGTGCGGGGGAGATGTGATTTTAATCATCGCCGGATTCGATTAAGTGAGTGACATCCCAATTGGGTCGCTTTACACATGGTGGTACCTTATCGTTTACGTTATCAACTTCATCCTGCTTTGCTTTGATCATTAGTCGCAACGATGGATAATTATCACAGTTTCCGCCTAATTTGATCAGAAATTAGCAATCCGGAAGAAAATCTCTAATTAATGCTACGTGCTGCCGCTGCTCCTGGTGATGATGTTAGTACTAATAGGCATTACTATTCTTATTGCAACCACCACCGATTTCCATCCCCCTCCGAACACGATCGAAGCAAACCAAATTAATTAACCATCTGAAAATTCAAACAGCAATCCAATCCCAATCCGAGGAAGCGAGGAAAAAAAATCATACACCAAAACCGGAACGACGAGACCGGAAGGATCGGAGGAAGGAAAAACTTTTTCCATTGCTCCTGCTGCCCGGCCGGCAGTGTTGTTCAGAAGATATGTGTGTGTGGGTTATCTTTATGGGTCAGAAGGCAGATGTTGGCGTCTTGGAGCAGAAGCCGAGATTGAATCTTGTTAGTTGCGCCGGAATTAATTTCTCTCCTGCTGGATGGAATGGTCGATAGAAAAGTGATCTCGATGCTTCTGCCCGGAAAAGAAAAAGAGATATTGGATTACTGAAAGACGGACCTACGGATCATCTTTTTCCCTGCCACCACATCGCCATGATGACGGTTGGAAGGATAGTTTAGTTTCGGCAGGATATCACTTCTACCAGGTTTTAATTAAACTGTCATCCCATGTGATGAGACTTACGGGCGATGATTAAATTTTCTGATGATTTGCTCTCGCTATCGGTAATCTGATCATTGGGCATTCATTCGAAAATAATCCAACGAATTCAATCGAGCGGACGGAAGCCAATCGATTGACTATATTGCCGCACATGTTGAATGGCTCCTATTTTCAGCCGAGAACGATGATTGGAACAGGCTGAACAGAAGTTGAATAAAAATATCATTGACAATCCTTTCCATAGCCATTACTATAAATATCGCCATAACAAGAACGCTCGGTGATGCTTCCGTTCTGCACACAATATGTTTTCTTTTTTTTTCGATCTCTATTTGACACCTGGTCCAACTTTCATCGATTCTGAACCGAGCGAAACGCATGGCTTGCTACGAAAGGCTGGCACTAACCTTCGGGCCAAGATTCCTTCCATGGAAATAAATATGCTTTGAAAGACATCCTCACACGTGAGCGAGGAGGCGAACATAATAGTCACGTACTTCTCGTTACTCTGGCATCAACCCAGAGTCTAGTTCACTTAGAGGATGCTGTCATATCTTGTCACTTCGTGCCTTTTCTCCACCCGCCCCGCACTGGGGCTTGCTTCACACTGTCTTCCTCGAACTGATGGAATGGTAATCATCCGCGAATGGTGAAGGGAAGAGCGAACATACTTCCCACATTGTAGGCAGCGTCGGCTGATACATACTAATACAATCGAGCAATAAAAATAAAATTTACACATCATTTTCCTTTGGCTAACCTTGTTATAATGGGCAAGCAGAGCATTTTGTCAATTGATTTAAGTCAGCTGAAGTCATGAGGTAATTGAGAAAAAAATAACTGATGAGAGTTTTTAAATGCTCCATTCTCCATTCTCTAATTCTCCAATTTGTAAGATCAATCTGCCGTCATTTTATGATATGGTACTTCGGTCAACCGAAGTCACTAATTCTGATCGAGTGTATATGTATTAACGAGTTGTTTTCATCGGATGTGCTACCCGTATGACACATATCTAATAGCCACGGCTTACATAATCAAGGCTAACTCGATAGAGTGTAAACATTTTTGAAACTGACGTCATCAGGCAGGGGGACAGTATTTGATTTAAGTTTTAGAACTGAAATGTCTCATTAAATGTTTTATTATTTATTTTTAATGTTTGTGAGATAGACTTTTTCCCTCAATGAAAAAGCGCGACGTTGCTTCGATTTTCTGGCAAGATGTAGCAAAAATGTGCAAAACTCTTGCGCTGAACTGGCCGGCTTGACGTGCCACAAGGGCTCAGTAGGGATTTTTTTCTGATCTACATATTTAAATTTTTAGCCTTTCCAGGACTTTTCAAATATTAATACATATCTATTTTTTTTAAGCAGTGACAATCCAGTAGATGTCAGATAATTTTGTAAATACATATACTAGTTACCACTACCAATGTTTCAATCAAATAGAAGCTACTTAAGAACATTTTTTGCGTATCCATTGAGAACTGTGATTGAAGAATTTGGTAAAAATGAGAGTGCGTACACTGTAAATTTGTTTTCATATATAAGCCTTCAATCGTTTCGTAAACATGGATTTTTAATATAGATAAATTGTACTGTATATTGTATAAGACATTCATATCGCTTTTTATCTGGTGAAATCATATCAACAAAATTAATAATGTGAAGGCCAGCGAATCGATGCTTCTCTTTTACTTATATATGGTGGTGTTGCTGCTGGAATCGGTCGGAGTTATTAATTTATCCCAAAATAAAAATTGAAGCGTTGTTGCGAGTTATAATTTCATAAATTTTAATTAAGTATCTCCCCACGAGTCACCATGGCCTAATGAGATAAACAGCGGATTCAATAAAAGCTCTTTCCACAAATACAGGATCGAACCTCATTTCAGAAACTTAAAAAAAAAACTTCACGTGGTTGCACTTTTTATTTCAATTACATGTCGAGTCGATAAATTAGAGCTGTCAGTCATTCACGTTAGAGAGAATTTTTTTTTAAATTGCAACAAAATATTCGTTGCTCTTTGCATTGTTTTCGTACAAAACACAAATGTTCTTTCTTTGTCAACACATGCTTCGTGCTTTTGACAGTTGCCCGGTTGGCATTAATTACGAAGGATAGAATAGAATAACGACGTTTTTAAGAAAGGATCACGACGAATTCTACTAAAACATGGTTTTCCATCTTCATACAAAAATATTCAATAATTCAAAAAGTAGGGTTGTTTATGATCCTTTATTTTCTATTGAATAGTTAGAAAGAAGTATTTATGAGCCCAGAAGGAAAAATAGCTATCGAAGAATTCTTGGTTTCTTTTTCGTTTTATTTCTGTTTTCTTTCTTTTTTTTGAGCAATTATTAAGCTTTCGTTTTTTTCGGCAGCAATCATTATAATATGAAATTTATTTCTTTGTTATTCTGCTAGGCGTACGGTGATTAACTTCTATCATTATATCACTTTGGAATTTTTCGCCATTTCAGAATTTCAATTATCAAGCATCGCAGCAACTTTGCATACTTTTTTTTCATAATTTATGTAGACTACGATTTGAAAAGGGCTTAAGTTTTTTGATCGATTTTTTTTCAAATCCACATAACTCAAAAAGGAAAAGACTTACCAAAAAGTGATGCATGAAAAAATATGTAAAAATTTGAAAATCGATTGCTCGATTTGAAAAGGGCTTAAGTTTTTTGATCGATTTTTTTTTCAAATCCACATAACTCAAAAAGGAAAAGACTTGCCAAAAAGTGATGTATGAAAAAATATGTAAAAATTTGAAAATCGATTGCTACACACTAAAAAATATATTTCAAAATTTAAAGTAATTTGCAAAAAATCATTACCTTAGCATTGAACAAAATGTTTTCATGATAAAGGAAATATAATTGTCTAAAAGCTCGACACACAAGATCGGCACTTTGAAGAAAAAAACGTTTTTTTCACAACAAATTTTTTGTTAACATAACTCAAAGAGGAAAAGACTTACAAAAAAAGTAATGTATTGGTGACTTTTAGAAAATTCTCTTAACTGTTATAAAAAAATAAATAAAAATTTAAAAATCGATTCCTACACGCAAAAAAATTTGCAAAAATTTAAAGTCAATTTGCAAGAAATCGCTCTCTTAGAATTCGACGCATTTTTTTTTAATAAAGGCAATGTTATTGTCTAAAAGCTCGCCATACATTGCAAGATTAGATCTTTTAGGAAGTTTTTCAGCTTTTTCATGTCCTATTTTTACCGTGTATTACGCAAACTCGTCTAGTTATGGTCTTCAACACCCCTATGTAGAATCCAATAAAATTTAGCAGTCATAAAGAATTGAATGTATTGAACATTTGGTAAGACACAATAATCATCTAGACTAACATTTGAAAAAGGTCGAAAACATTAAATTTCCCTTGACTTCAGTAAAACAGAACCAAAAGTGTAAGTTAAAGTACTTGTTATTCATAGCTGCTTGTTCGGATATTCCTATTTTTAAGGGCGATTCAAACATGGTTTCGTATATCTGAAGATGGAAGGTAACGATTTGTTACAGAATGTGTAAAAGGTATGGCAAAAATTGTGATTGAGGGGGGCTGATAAATCTAAAACAATGGCGGACGTCTTATTTGAATCGTCTTTGAAAGCATATGCATCAAGCTCATCAAATTGGAAAATTCTAATTATATAAAACTTGATGCATCTCCATTTAAAAACGATACAAATATGACGGTATATGATTTTTCGAAATACTGTTTACGTCAATGCAAACTCATAGGTTTTAGCTTGGTAAAGGTTTTATTTTATTTATTTATTATATGTACATCTTCACGTATTACGTAGCAGCACACTTGTTGCCATTCGGTTGAGATAACATAAATATGACTTGCTAAGTTATAACCAAGTTACCACAACTAATTATGAACAAAGTGTGCTAATTGGGTAGTAGTTAACACAGCTTCATATATTTAATTTATAAATCTTTCACATACAAAGTGAATTTCATTGGATTGTCCTATTAATCAGAAAACCTTTTAGCAGAAATTTGATTTTCTGAAATATGTACAAAGCAATGAACTTGTGTAACAGATATTGTCTCTACATGGCCATGAAACTCCTCAAGTTCTTCAGGCATTTTTGCATACTGTTCAGCTTATATGAAGCAGCAATTCAGTTTTGTATTAATTATATTTGACTGTTCAACTGCCCAGTCATATATTTTGTTCGAGCGTAGAACTCGAATTGCCGGCCACCGAAGGTTTTACTTCCCGCTATTAGCAACAGCGGCGCATCAAACCACGGGAACAAGACGGATCATCAATCGACACCACCCTACACTTATCGATGATGAAGGTACAGAAACCTTCGCACCCACGCGTGTTCCGAAACCGATCGACGGTACGTAATGTTGTCACAGCAGGCCTACACCGAAATCTTGTGATCTGGATTTGGATTGGAAGAAACTTAAATACTTGTGTTCACTGACGATATCGAGGGAAAACAATAGTTTGCTACCGGTCTCTTCAACTGTTTATTTGGAACTATTGAGTTTTGCATAATAGGGTGGTTAGGAATCTTTAGATGGTTCTTATTGCGTACAGTGAGCAGCATTATTGTTGTGATGGGTTTGATTGGGTGTTGGTTGAATTCTTAACTACTTATATCTAAGGCTATATACACATTTACACTATTTACAAAATATATATATATGACCAGTGTACTGATCATTCCGGTCACCTTGAAACAGTCACACTGTTTCAAACTCTCTCGGCAGATATTATCTCTCACGTCTCTCTGCAAACTTCGTTGACTTCGGATGCCGAACACGATGACGTCGGAGGTTGGTTTTCGATTTTGAATCACCAGATTGTTGCGGTCTGAATGAACTCATGCAGCAAACAGCGTACGAGAGGCGAATCGAGATCGACGATTTGATGCAGCGGTGAGAGGAGAATGATTTCTGTGAAAGTAAGACCCGGTAGAACGAACGGAGACTAGTAGAGATGTTGGAACGCTAATCACCTGCTAAACTATCCAAATATGCGTTGAGACCAGTTTCGGACTGCTCTACCGATCTTTGTAGGATCTGCTTACATTTTCGGTTGGTTGAACATCGATTTCGGTTGAAACTGGTAGAAGAGGCACCTTGGCAACTGGTCGGACGAGATTCTCCACTGTAGCTGTCTTCAGACTGACTACGCGGACGATTCCGTCTTTGCGCTTGGATGGATGACTTTGATGACTAGAGCCAGCCAGATTCATCGAGACTTCACCTGTTGACCGTGAGCTGCGGGACTCATAATTTCCAGATACATTGAAACAGTTTATTCGTGCGTTGCCAATGATCCAAACGATTGTCGGGCGTTTTAGAAATGTCTGCTTCCGAAACTGCTTGAAGGTTTGAACCAACATAGAAAAATGCCCTGAGTATGTAAAGTACTTCGAGGTCGAGTAGAATTGGTAGGAATCGGGGTTAGTGGACGTGAATTCAGGCACATTTCAATTTGGGCCAGAAGCGTTGTCATATCGTCCTAGGTCAGGGACGTGTGACCGATTTCTCGTAGAAGGTGGTGTTTACATGATTTCACGGCCGCTTACAGCCCTCCGAAGTGTGGAGCGCGTGGTGGAATAAATGTCCATCGAATTTCTTGTTCTACACACCAGCTGAATATTGTCTCTCTGTCAGCACTATTGAGTTTCAACATGTCGTAGATGCGGTGAAGTGAATTTGCTGCTCCCTTGAAAGCAGTTCCATTGTCAGAATGGATTTCCTGGATGCGACCACGAAGCGACAGAGAGTGGACAGAAATGCTGGTGTGGAGAGGTCTGATACCAATTCGATATGAACGGCCCTCGTACTGAAGCAAACAAAAATAGTCATTTGCCAATAGCTCTTCTCAGAAGCTCAATTTCAAAATATAATGTATGATGAACTTATGGTGCTTGAGTAGACCTACAACTTGGTCTCACAATACATAGCTCTATCTCTTATATCTGAGGAATAAGAGTGTATACTTCGCAGTGATCTTCGCGATGAAATTCGCGGTGAAGATCACGCGATTATCATCGTGAAGATCACTGTGAATATACGCTCTCATGTCGAAGATATAGGAGTTAGAGCAATGTACTGTACTCATGCACTACAAGTTCATCATACATCATATTATCAAATCGACCCTCTGAAAGGAGATATTGGCAAATGAATATGCCTGAGTCAAAAATGATAAGCCGCAACCCTGCGCACCGAGGATTTAAGAAATACAGGTCCACAATAATCTACGCCACTGATGGAAAATGGACGAGCTTGTGTGACCTTAGATCTCGGCAGATCGGCAGTGCTTTGCTTGACGAGAATCGGTTTGATGCGGAAACATTTGATGCAATGGTGATAGGTGTACCGCACAAAATCTCGTGCCCCAATAATCCAGTATTTCTGTCGTATGGTTGCTAACATCAGCTGAGGTCCAGCTTGGAGAAGTGTCTTATGGTAATGGTCAGTAAGCAAACGAGCCAGAGGATGTTTGGACGACAGGATTATAGGGTGCTTGCTTGTTTCTGTAACATCAGCGTTCGAGCGTCGACCACCGACTCGAATTAGTCCGTCATTGCTCATAAATGGATGCAACCATTTTAGTGGGGGAGTCTTCACGATTGTTGAGCTACTAAGATCAGCTAATTCCTCAGAAAAAAGTTGTTGTTGAGCAAGTCGGGCACGATCGGAAGCTGTGAAATCAGCAGTTGTTAAAAATGGTGATGTCATTTCGGTGGACTTCCGTACTGCCATGAAGATAATTAATGAACTTGTAGGCAATAACTCGACGAAGCTTGATGTACGTAGAGTAGCGGGAGAACAACTGATCAACGAACTGGTTCTCTCCGTGGGCTGATGATAACCTTGCGCGCTTCTTCAGCGGTTGACAGAGATACTTCTTCAAGGACTCTCCCATGTGGCCAGTAATTTGAAGGCTGTGTCAACCGTGCCGGTCCTTTCCACCATCGTGACTGATTTAGAACCTCGGTAGGTGATAATCCACGAGATAGGTTATCAGCTGGATTTTCACTACCAGCAACGTGTCTCCAGGGATGCCCCTCCGTATTAGACTGGATCGTCGACACTCGGTTCGCGACAAACGTTTTTCAGCGGTTTGATGATGAATCAAGCCATTGTAGTACAGTAGTGGAGTCTGACCAGAAGAATACATCAACGTTGAATCTAATCGAGCGTTCTATCTTTTGAAAGAGTCTTGTAGATAGAACTGCTGCGCAGAGTTCTAGTCGAGGAATTCCCACAATCTCTTAAGCGCTGATTCTAGGGATTGATCGACAGTTGATAGGTAGCATACCGGTGGTGCGACGGTGGAATTGAAGGCAATTTTTCCAGAGACTGTCCATCCAAAGAGGGTGTCAACCAAGAATGGTAAACCGTCACCAAGTGACAGACGGTTACCCGTGTGGATTTCGTGGTAACATTCACCACCAATGACAATGTCGATCATGCCCGGAACGTTAAAGTGCGGGTCGGCTAGCGGAACGATTGGCATGTTCCACGATGCGGAATTGATAGCGATTGTGGGTAGATTGGCAGTGGGCTTCTTCATGATAAGAAATTCGAGTGTGGTGGAAAAGGGTGTGACTCAGGATTTAATCTTTGTGGAGATCTGCCGCTTGATCTGCTTCACAGATTCTCCGATTCCTGCAACTGCAACATCGACGGGGGTTTGTCGGGTGGCAAGAGCATTTGCCAGCTTCTTGGTGATGAAATTTGACATCGCAGCAGAATCGAGAAGAGCTAGGGCAACGATTTCTTTACCGTGCTTGTCTACAACATAAAGTACAACCGTTTCCAAAAGAACCGTGCTTCTATTTGATTGAACGGAGAGATTCACTTCGGGTGGATTCGATGAACCAGCGGTCCCCACGTTTGCTGACGTGGTTGGAATTCGTTGTTGCGTGGGCGTACTTGACAAGCTGAGTACAACTTGGTCGTGCAGCAACGTATGGTGTTTGGCGTGACACGTTCTGCACGAGAATTTGGACTTACATCCCTTTGCTTGGTGGTTTGGACGGAAACAGTTCCAACATAAACTTCGCTGTGTTATCAATTCACGACGTTGCGCAATAGGCATACTGGCGAACGTCGGACATTGAAACAGTGGAGTGGAGTGTCCCAATGCTCAATTGGTTCACCAAGTTTCCCCAACGCTTTTACGTGTCGTTGGAAATCATCCACCAGAGTATTCAGCCCCTGTGCAGATTCATGTTTAATTGAAGGCAGTTCGAACAGCCGTCGGAATAACTCCTTTCGCAAAAACCGCTTGTTATCATACCTCTTCATAAGCGCATCCCATGATGTAGCGTAGTTATCCGCTTGTATATCGACATATTAGAACGGTTTTTTAGCATCTGCAGTAGGTATTGCAACTTGTTCACTCGAGGAGTTTGATTGTGTATCCATAATCTTGAGAAAGGTTTGCTCTCTTTGTCAGTCGTTAGGACCTTCCCGATGAGACGTTCCAATCCCTACATTTTTTTTTTGTTCTTTTATTGAGCCGCTGCTCCATATGACATTTTTGAGCAATACATTGAATTTTGTTTAACAAAATCTAGCAATTTTGATATCAACAATTGAACTGCTATTGAGTCATGCATAAAAACTTCAGATATTATGATAAAGGTTTTGGTTTCCAGCTTGTAATTTTCTTCAAATGTTTGGTAATAAACAGAATCAACAACCGGATTCAGTTGTATTATTATTAAAGTTTAAAAAAATAATAAAATAAAATAAGCCCTTTCCAATTAGTAGCCTTGGTTTTTCAAACATTCAAAAACCCTTAAAAAATCCAAATTGTCATAAAAATTAAAATTATTTGGCTTCTGTGAGGTTTTAGGACCAAATTATAAGACGAGTTGGCGCGATACACGGTAAAAATTGGTCATGAAAAATTTGCTGTCAGAACAACTTTTTTTCCTTAAAATTACCCATCTTGCAATGTATGGCGGACTTTCAGACAATTCAGGAAAAATCTTCCTATTCTAGGATATCAATTTTTTGCAAATTGGCTTTAAAATTTAAAATATATTTTTTAGCGTGTAAGAATCGATTTGACAATTATTACAATTTTGTTTATGATAGCTAAGACTTTTCGGTAAGCCTTTCCCTTTTTGATTTATGTTGATTTAAAAAAAATCGATCATAAAACTCAAACCCTTTTCAGATGATAGTCTAGATAAATTTTGAAAAAACAGAGTATGCAAAGTTCAGATTTTAACTGATTCGAGCTAATTTATATTCACTATTCGAGTCCTAAGTTCTGCGCATTAGTACCAAAACTTTGCCACAAAACTAACCTTCAATCAACAGTCTATTTGGCATTTTATTTAAGTGTATTTCCAGAATCAACTCAGCCCTCTCGATTCAGCGAGCCAATATGTGTTCCAGTACAAAACCACCACTTCCAGTCGAATATTCAGATACCTAATCAACTGGTAAAATTTATGCATGTATGAATGTGCCTTGGCCGAAGTTCCTTTCACTATTGTCGCCTGAGCCCAAGGCGTTGTTGGTCGGTTTTCGTCGTCGTCGTCGTCGCCATCGCTAGGCACTACTTTACTACGGCCGACAAGTGCCTGTGTCGCCATTCCGTGAGCGCGCCGGAATTCGGTGAAATACGATAATGGTACCCAATTTCGGCAGAAATTGCGAATAGGCATCATCACCGGGTTCGTGGAAGCTAGACGAAACCGATGAAGTGCGCAAGGGTTTGGATTAGAAATTTTACGGCCCGGTGGCCAGCAATGAAACCAACAACGTGGAAGAAGGAAATGTGTTCGGATCGGGCTTTATGCTGCCGGAATTGTGGCAGAAGGCTTCTCGGAAGTGGGGCGAAAAAGATGAATCCAATGAGATGGTACGAGTCTGAATCACTGGTGATAAACTGGAGCATTGTGTGATTGATTGCTGTCGTGAATCTAGGTGGCTCTTTGATGATCGATGATGAAATTTTGATAGTGCTCGCCTGGGTGTTCGGGTTTCAGGAGGTTAAGCAGTTTCGAGGATTTGCAAACTAGTCAAAGATGGCAAGTTGAGAATTTAATTCCTAGTTAATTTCATGGAACATTTCGTGGACAAAAAAGCTGTTTTATTTGTTGAACCAACGGTGACATCGCAGACGATTCCGGTTTCCGCTGCGAGCGTCCTCGGTTGGTTGGTTGGGGATTTTTTCCTCCAGCGAAACGTACCTACAACAACCCTTTTGGCTTCTCTTTCCAGGTTCTGTGAACCGTACGGGTTCCGTGTAAAATATTCAGTAACATAAACGAATGGTAATGCAGCCTGGTTCCGGTTGGTGTAGAGATAGTTCCAAGTACGAGAAGGACACTAAGGTCGAAGCTTCATCAAGGAAAGCGGAAATAGAACCGGATCCAACGGTCCACTGTGGGAGTGTAACTCTAGCATATTTTTGCGAGCACTTCCGCCCAGCATCAAGGTAATCGAGAACACCTTCCTTCCTCTCTCCGGCAACGACCGGAATTTAACTTTCATCCTACGTCCTTTTGTCATGGTAATCAGATGGCTAGACCTGCGAGCCGATAGCAAACTTTGCCTCAAAAATACTCATAATCAATATCAATACTAACCAACCACTAGCTGAAAATTCTATCGGCTTACAGATCTGAAACTATCTCTGAAATAAGTAAAAATCATCCCACCACCTCCCACACAACAAATTCATCATTCGGTCAAAGGACGAAGCAAGATACTTCCGGTGCAAGTGCAGCGCCTGCTACAATGTGAGCAAATTGGAAGCAGAAATATGCTTTGAACTCCGTCAGAACATATCTCATCCCGGCGTTGCCAGGCAGCAGTGGTGCTGTTGAATGAGGAAATTTTCAATGAGCGCAGTTGACAGTTGACTTCATGATATCATTTTTCTTTCGGGGTGATGATGTAGTGATGAAGTCAACCGGACCTGCTTTCCGATGTTTGATTAGCATCCACACTTGGCTGCAACATTCTAAGCCAGTGGAAAACTCATCTCAAACCATCTCGAGTGGCGAAAAGTGGCCATGCGCTCGATGCAAATTTCGACAAACAGCGATTAAAATTAATTAGCATCCTTCCAGCGGGGGAAAAGGCATCACTTTACCTACTCTGATGATCAGAGATCTTAAAATACTTCACACACTTAAGCACCCAATTTTCAACGGCGAAGAGCTCGCTTTCCAGTGGGGGGTGGCAGACGCCTTTGAAGGGTAACAGTAATTGCTACTTGTAAGACACCCTTTGCTTACCGAAGCTCGTTATTATGCA
Source organism: Aedes japonicus (assembly GCA_034211315.2). Classification (NCBI taxonomy): domain Eukaryota; kingdom Metazoa; phylum Arthropoda; class Insecta; order Diptera; family Culicidae; genus Aedes; species Aedes japonicus. Next base: position 20,157 of record JASCZW010013044.1, read on the forward strand.
CAACTTGCAGTAGCTCTCGGCTCCGGACTATAATCATGTTTGCAAAACTGTGCCCAGCCTTTGTGTCGGTGTGTTTCCAATCCCTTGGCTGTCAAGTGCATAGCAGTCATAAGTAGTGCATTTGGGCCGCCTGGCTGATAGATGTACAAGGAACAAAAGAAGATATGATGGAGCAGACAGCTTCGACTGATGGCTGGCTCGAGCGAGGATGCGCCTTCCGCTCCGGGGAATAGGAAAAGCACTAATCCTATTAATTAAAATTATATAAGAAGGGAAGAACGGGCTGTTGTTTCTAGTTGGTCTGTTAATTCCTCTTTTCTCTTGCATTGTTTGAGATTATGATCCATTAGCCGTTTTAAGTTTCCTGCGAGAATCCTCGTTATGTTGCTACGTTTGAGCGCAATTTGATAGTTAAGCTTAACCAGACAGAGCGTTTGCCTTGTTTAGTGCAAACGGGATTTGCTCTCGTATATTGTACGATAGTTGTCGTAAAATGAGAGTCTTCGATAATAATTCCACGGGGCCCTAGGAATAATCGCATTTTCGTTTAGACAGCATGGCACCTTGAATTTGAAATGTGAATAATTATGTGTTGTGAATTCAGTTACGAGGAAATTGTGGCTTGATGGTGACATGAGGGTTTTGATTTTTCTTTAATTTTTCATGTTTTTGCCGCCTTGTCCTGGTAGTATTGCTTGATGAGGGTTTGAATGGTCCTAATGAATGAGGGTTGGTTTAAATTGGGCTAAATCTGTTTGTTCCCTTTATAACTTTATCATTGAGCATGATTGACCTCCCGAGTTTCCTACTCCGTTATTACTAGATCAACTGGTGATGATGATTGGAACTAACATATATCCTCAATGATGATGATGATGATGATGAGATACTACCATCTATTGTAGCAAGGTAACTTTCCATTGCAGTGGAATAATCTGAAAAACGATTTGATCAGGATTCTATTGTTGTTTGTGATCATCAAGCTCCTGTATGAAGGGCCAAAAACGTTTGAGCGGGCCCGTAAGCAGAGACACTTATGCGAAACCCGCGAATATAGGGAATTGAATCTCCTTCCAAAAGCAAGTTCACACCCACAGCACGAGAATTGAGCCTTCGATTGACAGAATAAACCCAATTGATGGAGTCGAAGAACCCGCCCTCGTTCCGCGAAATGTTAGCAATAGGGATGCTCCCTATCCAAATCGTTCATTAGGGTGCCCTGATGGTCCCTGATTTTCTCCGTTATATATTAGGTCGTGGATAATCAGTATATTTTGTAGTGGTAATTTGAATGTACATATAGCTTGTGTTAGAAAATTAGGGTGAAAGTTAAACTCCACCGCTCTTTATTTATTGCCAAGGTTGCGGATTATCGCAAGCATTCTTCATTCACCACGTTTGCTCTTCGTCACAGAGTCGAAGCAACGGTGAACATACATTCAAACCATCGTGCCCGATCGGTCATGCAAAGGGAGTAACATCGGTTATTTTTTCGTCTCTTCCATCTTCTTCGCTATTCGCTGTGTTACCACTTGACATATTCAAGCTAAGGGCACTCACTCCCGATATTCTTTTTGCACGATTCATAGGAGCATTCTTCGGATGCGATGCAGTTCGGTAGCGATCACCTAATAATATATTCTTCATTAAGAATAGGCTGCTGCTTGATCTTCACGAAGAATATTTTATCGGTTGGTTGGAAGAATGCTTGGGAAGCTTAGCTGGAAGGATGGTGACATCGAAGATGTTTTGTGCCCATCTGCATATGGGGTGGCTATGTGGCATTACAGATATCAAATAATCATATTTTTATTGTAAATATAAGGTACTTGTACTAGTTATTGCCGTACATTCCTATAATGGTGTGTTCTCATATAGTCTATGGGAATACCATACCAACACGCGGTAATCTGGTTATTTAGCCATAAGTAGTACATCTACTCTACAGTGGAGTGGGTTATTACGGGTTTTTCACAGCTTTTTTGGGTGGATGTAACTAAAAATCGCTTTTTACACGATACGTTTCAAATCGATTTCGATTTCTAACGAGTCGCAAAACAACACAACTTTAAACAGCATGTGGTAGGGGAAGATTCAATAATGATGTCACGCAGTAAGGGGGAAGGGGGTGTTTGGGAAAACGCGACAATCCATACAAAAAAAATTTGATGGTCCATAAAAAACGTGATACAAGGGGGGGTTGGTTTATAAAAATTCACTTTTTGCGTGACATCATTATTGAACGTTCCCTAGAGCAATGTTTGTTCTATCATATGGTGTTGTTGGATTGCGTGGTAGTCTTGTGATTTGTGCGTGATCAACGATTATAGCCATTGTTTACAGGAACAGATCATAAAGTACTCAAAAAGAAATCAATTTTTCAATACCATGGTTTGGTCGGTTTTTCGGTTTTATGTGGTTTTTTCATGCCGTTCGCAGAAGTCGCGTATGAAGCAACCCAGTTAATTACTTGTATGTGCAGCAATCCCATAAAAAAAGATCTACTGAATCTCAGAATTTTTCAACAGTTGGGAAGCTTGTTGTCTATCAAAAAATAATAACCATGTCTTTTTTTATTATGGTATTAGAGTGATCATTTTCGTGGTAGGGTGGCCTGAACAACTTTTTTTTTAAATAACTTTAAAAATTATTACTCTGGAACTAGTGTACCAATTATTTAGGTTTTTAGGAAAAACCTAGTTTTTAGGAAAAATGTAAACATAATTATAAACAGCAGAAGTCTACTAATTAGGGATTTTCTAGTTGGAGCGCTTTTTAGTTTTTTTTAAAAAGCAGTCATGCTTCAAAAGTTGATGTCAAAACTATGATTTGAGACTCCGCCGGCTCAGACATGCTTCATTTGTAACATGAAAACTTATCGAACAACTTCTTCTGTTCTGTTTCTGTTTCTTGATTATCGAGATATTAAGCTTCGGGCTGGTTCATCTCCCGTCGTAGTCCGTCAAAAACCACTTTTGGTCATTTTCGTAACTTCTCCGGGGGTTAGATTCGAACTCGTGACTTTGGCGTGAGAGGTATGGATGTTAACCAATACGCCGGGGTCGCCACCCGAAAAACTTCTTCCAAGAGATATCAAAGGTTTCAAGTCCACGCTTTGGCAATCCTATCAATAATCTGCCGTATCAATACATTTTTCATTCGTTGTTCAAGAGACAAATCCTCGTCCTCCAAAATCAACTTCAGCATCAGTTTTCGTTTGTATTTAGTTTTGATTGCATTGATCACCGACTGATCCATTGGTTGGCATTTTGCTGTTAAGTTTGGCGCACTAAGCAGTTGCTGACACCCACAATTTAGCTAACAAATAAATGAAAACAAAAACAAATAAGTCAAGCGCCCCTCGCTCAACATTGCTCGATGCCCCCCCAATTGGCGAATGCCGTGCGGTAATTGGGTTGCAGTCATCCCCCAATTAACGAACGGCTACTGCATTGTTATTGTGGGTTGAAAAAAATACTGTTAGTTTTTTACGGTTTTCATGGTTTGTAGGCCGGGGCGCTATCTGATTTTGTATATTTTCTTGAAAGATTAGAGCTTTTTACATAACATATCATAGAAACAGCGATGTATCGTCCGTTATTAAAAAAAATCAGGTTCTGGATTTTTCCATGGGAATAGATTACCATGCGCACAGTGATCGAAAAAGCCATTTTTCACGGCGTAATTAATAACTCTAATGGTTACGTTTCCGAATCATTGTGTCTCTTACAAAGTTGTGTTTAAACAAGCTGTCCACCTTGTGGAGATAATTTTGTAGTTTCAAACTTTACCGCTATGGCAGCACTGTTGCAAACTCTTGAACGAAACACAATAGAAGGGTAGCGTCAAAGACAAGTTTGTAGGTAATATAATTTCGAGCCACTTTGTTCAAGACACCATTTTCCTAGCTCTTCATTAGACCATTGTAGAGCCATTTTTCTGCTTTAAATCATTTTTTTTAATTTTAATTTTTAATTTTTTAATTTTTTTTTATAATTTCGTTTTTGTTTCTCATTTTGAGAAAAAAGTGAGCTTCAAACAAAATATAGAAAACTCACATTTTTGTTTGGCAATTCTTTTTAATACAACTTATCATTTAAAAGTTACGGGTAATTTTAACAAAAAACATGCGTTGTTTTAATGGGTATCAAGGAACAATTTTCTGCATAAATGAGCCCGGGTACTCCTGGAGCACATCAGCGGGGACTGCTTAAAATCGGACATGTTTTTCGTTAAAATTTCCCATAAATTTTGAACAATAAGATATACCTATATAGATATACTTAGTTCAGCAAAAACATGCATCTTATTTTTTTTCTAGACTTCATCACATGTTATCTTTTTTGTATTAGGGAAATTAGAGACAAGCTTTTTTTTCCCCAACCGATGTAAAACATGTTTATTTTTCGAGCTGATTTTGATAAAAGAACGATTCTTTTGTTATTTTCGCTTAAGGTGAAACTGGAGGGAGTCCTTTTCCCATTTGATTTATAGGTTAGGTTGATTATAACTTCATGATTTTTGAGACTTAAAATCACAAACAAAACAATGCACACAAGAATAAAACGCTAACTGCTGTAGTTCATAGCTATTTCGCTGGAGTCGATAAGTGTTCCTTAAAAATCCGTTTTTTCATTCTAACTTTTAAGTTTCGATTGTTCGGAAAAAATTAACCTCAGATGAAGTGTAGAGAGAAATATTATGCATATTTTTATTAACTAAGTATTTGGGTATATCTAATTGTTCAAAAGTTAGGATAAATTTTAACAAAAAACATGTCCGAGAATAAAAATAGCTTCACAATGGTCGAATGAAGAGCTAGAAAAATGGTGTCTTAAACAAAGTTGCTTGAAATTATATTACCTACAAACTTGCCTTTAACGTCACCCTTCTATTGTGTTTCATTCAAAAGTTTGCAACAATAAAATTTGGAACTACAAAATTATCTCCACAAGCTGGACAACTTGTTTAAATACAACTTTGTAGAAAGCATTATGAGTCGGAAACGTAACCCTTAGGAGTTATGATTTCGCAGTGAAAAAAGGCTTTTTCGATCACTGTGATGCGTCTTCATTAATAACCAAAATGTAGCTCAAAAACAAAAAACAAATCTTCTTTGAGTTTTTATATATATCATTTAAAAATGTCTAAGTTTTCAAGAAAAAATATAATAAGCAGTAAGAAAATTCCCGATGCTAATCATGATATATAATTATCATTTTTTAGATTTAAAGACAAGCTTTTATTTGGTTTACATGTTTAAGATATCGGTTCAGTGTTTCCAAAGATATGAATTTGAAGAATAAGAATTAGGAAATTCAGCTTTAAAAAGTGCGTTTCAAAAGGTAACAAATAAACATCACTGGTTTTTAATAAGTTATGAAAAACGGTTCAAAATGTTTATATTTTTCTTCAAAGTCATTGTTAAAAACTTCCATTTGGTCAATAAATGGAGCTGCGATTCTGTAGTTTCAAGGACACGAATAACTTCCAACAATAAATATATATTTTTGTACCACCTTAACGTGCACAGATACATGGCAAAAAAATTGTCTAATATTTGTCGGGATGCCTAATAACACACGACACGATAAGCATCTCCTTAAAATTTTATTTTTTCTGTAGTATTTATCTGTAGTATAACAAATCTTATTTCTGTTTAGTCTCAATTCAGCATAGATACGAGTAGAATAAGAGAGAAATGAAACAAGGTAACGATAAAAAAATCTTCAAAACCAAGCAGACTTTATTTAACTCTGCACCCAATACATCAACCACCTTCGACAACAGCCCAAGTAGCACACTACGGTCATAATTAGTTGTTGTAACTTGAATATTACTTAGCAAGTCATATTTATGTTATCTCAACCGAATGGCTACAAGTGTGCTACTAGGGAGGGATTCATTCGCTTTCAGGAACATAAGAGCCTTATTAGTTTTGCTACTACTTGGCTGTCCATCCCAACTATCACTACGAAAACTACGGTTATTTTATCCTCAACCCAACCGCCCAGCCACATCGGGATAGAACGAAATGGAATCTATTTCAATATTGGCGGCCACAAACGTATTCAGCTTTTTTTCTGCCAGCCAGCGGTATTTAATCGCACCACTAGCTTCCGTTGCTTCCCAAATCACACCACTAAGCTGCTGTTTCAAACATTACCGTTCTTCATTGTGACGAACAACTTTCCTGGTTCGCGTCGAAGAATAAACAAAACGCGTTGGATCTTCATTCTTCATTCTTCATTCTTCATGAAGATCAACGGATGTGAAGAAGAGTGACGAGACCGAAGAACACTCAGGTCAATCAAACCACTCTGCTATTCACGATGTGAGTGAGTCAGAGCCGAAGAGCACGAAGAACGAAGCTTTTCGTTTTGCTTTGCCACTCATGTTCTTCTCAGCCGGGCTACTCACCGCAGTATGCTTTTACGTTGCTATGCTCTTCATTAGTGAGGAATGGTTGTATATCGATGCTTCGAAGATCTTCGCACACGATGAGTGAATAAGGGGAAAACGATGCGAATATCAGCA
>JASCZW010013045.1:0-26717 GCA_034211315.2 Aedes japonicus
TGTATCGAAAAGTAGTTATAAACATTCGATGCGTTATTACGCATAAACTACTGTATATATTTTTAGCGTGTAAGCGCCATTTGCTTTGTTTACATGTCAAAAATGATTATTCGGTTCATTCATTTCCGTTGATAAAGTTGTATTCAAAATGTCGCGAATTGAATTTGAGACTAAAAAGAAAATTCTGCACACTTGGTGCACCGAAAAGGGTGTTACTTACAACCAGATTGCGAAAAGAGTAAATGTTCACCCGGCAAGTGTAAAACGCATCATCGAAAAGTTTGGTAAGGAGTGCTCCCTCAAGGATTTACCAAGAAGTGGCCGGAAACCCGGCTCCAGCAACCCCGATTTGGACCAAAAAGTTGTGGATTATATTCAACGGAACAAATCTGCCTCTACTCGCGATCTAGCCAAGAAATTCAGGACCAGCATCGGAATGATTCAACGAATCAAGCGCAGGAATGACTTGAAGACGTACAAAAAGCAGAAAGTGCCCAAACAAACTCCGGAACAAAAGTCTCGTGCCAAAACCAGGGCTCGAAAGCTGTACAGCTGCATTTTGGACAATGTCGACCAGTGCATTTTGATGGATGACGAAACATACGTTAAAGAAGATTCAAGAACGCTACCGGGGCCGCAGTTTTATACTAAATCTGTTGGGGAACGTGTGCCAACCGCAGATACGACTGTTGCGATGGAGAAATTCGGTCAGAAGGTGCTCATTTGGCAAGCTATTTGCACATGTGGCTTGCGTTCTTCAATTTTCTATACAAAAGGAACTATAAATGCTGAGATTTATCAAAAGGAATGTTTGAAGAACAGGTTGCTACCATTGTATAGAAAGCACCAGTCCCTCCTCTCTTCTGGCCAGATTTGGCATCGGCACATTACGCCAAATCCACTCTACAGTGGCTGACGGAGAATAACATCAAGTTCGTAGAAAAAGACATCAACCCACCAAACTGTCCCCAGTTGCGACCGATCGAACGCTATTGGGCAATAGTCAAGCGTATATTTAAGAAGGATAGTACAGTGTCCCAAAACATGACCGATTTTAAGAAAAATTGGGCAGCGGCATCCAGGAAGTGCACAAAGGTCACTGTGCAGAATTTGATGGCAGGTGTCAAATCAAAGGTACGGGCATTCTACAGAAATGAACATGATGACTAGTTTCTCCGTTTGGATCTTTTGTAAACATGTTAAGCTATAATAAACTGAAATAGTATGTTAATTTTAACCATGTTTTCATGCCTATTTTATTATTTGGAAGTTTATAACTACTTTTCGATACACTCCTTACATGCTGGACATTATAGAACAGGGATGTTACTATTCACAAGAAATGATTTCGTGTTACGTGCAGAATAGCAAGCAGCGTTCTCCTGTTGAAATATCATGCTTTCATCCATAATATTTTCAGCGAATCGGATCAAGACTTCGTCCAAGAGCTGCACATATTTTTAAAAATTCGGTTTGGTCGAAATGAAACGATCTGATGTTTTTCTAGCAAGACTATAACCTGCCCAATACATCAAAGTGCCCTCTCCAAAATTTCTCGATTCTCTTTGTGGCTTTTCGCGTCTTATATCCGGCCCACAGTTAGTTGATCCATCCGGCCCTTCTAAATCATCGCTGAACATCACATTTTCCACTCTTTTTCCCAGAATTGATAATGTTCTGATAATTGCTCTTTCTTTTATGTCAAGGCAATAAGCGAGGAACGAGTACACTTTTACCATATTTGGTATTACTATCATTGCTTAAAATTTACTCTACGTTTAGACACTGGAAGGTTCAATTCCTTCCTGATATTACCCGGAGAAAGCCTACGATTGATTGCTACGATGCTGGACGCCCTTTTCTCTTGATGGTCGCCTATTTCTCACCCACCTTCACGAAATTCACAGTTTTGCTCCTTCCTATTCTGCGCGACAAGTTATCACTGAAACTGTGTAGTAAACAAGATATTACATTAAACACACAAAACTCGAAAACAGAAGTTTTGCCTAAATTAAACCTAATTTGAAGAATTGCAAATTTTCGGTTGTCCTTATACATATTTCGTTGATCATGCGTTAAAGTCCCGAGGTCAAGTCTCAGCCCAGACAAACCCCAAAAATACTTAAAAGGCAAAGAAGAGCAAATGTGTGAAATAGGCGGTGCATGCTAAAACTAAACCCAACAGCGGGAGATAATTTCTCACCCATGTTAGGCAGTATTGGGAGACGGATAAATCGCTAGAACTAGAAACAAGCAATAGGTAGTATAAGAGCCCAATTGGTTGCATAACCTTTTGTCAGTCAAGGGGATTTTCCCCCTTGCCTATCCTGCATGGGGTAGTATGACAAAGGATTATGTGCCTTATCGGATACTACCGTTCAAATGCCCTCCGCTCGTTTTCAAACTTGTATCTTTCAAATTCAAAGCCTGCCGTTGGCCTATACGGAACTATCAATATACTTTCTCTCCATGTCTATTCGTTCTAGCAATAAAATAACCGTCCACTCCTAGCGCTTTGCATGGAGATGATAAATTATCTGCTTTTGCAAACTTCAACTTAAAAGGTGTTTGTGTTTCTATGACGGGAGATGAACAAGCCCGAGATTGAAAATCGTGATAATAAAGAGATAGAAAAAACTACAAGGGACCAATTTGGTTGTACGCAAAGGTGACGTATGGCTACCCAGCAATGTGTATTCGCTTAAATGTTCAAATTGACCGAAATTGGTTTCGTTAAAAATCTCTCGACATGCTCGTGACTTTTGTACTCTGAATTGCACTCCCATACATTAAAAATCTTAGTCATTTGGGACACTTTTACCCCAAGAAACGGGCTTGATTCACTACCAATCTAATACGGCTTTTACTAGGCTTATGTATGTACAACGCTGCCAAATATGCAAATGTCGAAAAGACTCGGCAACTTAACAACATTTTTCGCGACCTACCACCCCGAAGTACTGCTCCTTGCACTCCCACAGACAAGTCAATTCGCTTGTCCACTTATTTTGGTGGCCCTGAAAAGGTCTTTGATGGGTTCAGTGGAAGAGCTACCCTCCCCCCTTCCAGAAGAGATAGTGGACGCCTGGAAGGACAAGAACAGGGCCGCTAGTGTCCTCCTGGGGTTCGGCCGAATTTACTACGCTTAGCAAGCTGCCAAATGAGATACTCTCGGATTTAACAAAATATGACACCATCTACAATCGTCAACAACAATCTGGATCAAGTTATCAGGCCAGTTTGCTCTTCCCAGCCGAATATCATGTCAGCAGGTGACCCAGCGATCAAAGAAGCCCTTCTCCCGATTGGTAGCAAACCACTCAACCTGCAGAATATACACAACATGCTGACTCTTTACCTTCAATCTCTTATTCTCCAGGACAAGTACGTCAAAGGTCAATTTTGACTGAAACAAACACGAGCACGGCCAACAACGATAAACAACTGATACACGTAGCGCTACAGTGGAATATTAACGTTCTGTTTAACAATCTAAATAATCTACAAATAACGATAACCCACCTCAGACTTTCGCACTACAGGAGATTCATTGTAGGGAATCCACAATACTTAACAACATACTCCGCGTACAGTACCAATGGTATATTAAAACAGGCTCAACTTGCCTCCAAAATCTGGCAATTGAAGTACATTAATCAGTTCCCCACAGGTAGACACCACTACACATACCTCTTAATGCACTTGCGATAACCGTTGAAACTCCATTTCTGCATTCAATATTGTCCCTTTACCTTCAACAATCAGGAATCTAGAATCTACAATATCATTGATACAATTGAAAGGCCATTTATGGTTCGAGGAGTCTCGATGCACATTGCTACGCATGGGGATAAAAAAATCCGATAGAAGAGGAGCTGTCATAATGGATATAGTAGAGAAACACTTGGAATATTGTAGAGAGCCTTACTTGGTTGGAGACACAGTTTCCTTGCACCAATTCCTAAGTTTAACACCGGATCACCAGAACCCCAAGATTACCGACCAATAGCGCTACCAACTGCGCATCTAAAATTATGGAACGAATGGTTAATCGCCGGCTGACCAAATTGATGTACGAGAAAAACTTCTGGGCCACCGTCAGTACACCATTTTTAAAGATCGAGGCGTAGGTACTTATTTGGTGACTCTTGGCCTGGACGATGCGATATCAAATGACCTTCATGTCGACATTGCTACACTAGACCTCTCAAAAGCCTATAATCGAGTCTGGCGACCAGGAGTGGTTCGACAGTAAGTCGATTGGGGCTCCGCAGGCAACATTGTTAAATTTAACGATGGTTTTTTGCAAAACCGCACGTTCCAGGATCCGTGTTGGCAGTAACGCTGTTCCTAGTTGCGATAAACTGCGTGTTCACAAATCTTCCAGTCCGAGTGCACATCTTCGTCTATGCAGATGATATCGTAATCGTAGTGATAGGCAAGCATCGCAAAGTAATCAGAAGAAAACTACAAGCTGCTGTTCGAGCAGTCGCTAGATGGGCTGAGAAAGCTGGCTTTAAAATGGCCACAGAAAAAACCGCAATCTCAAACTGCTGCGAACACATACATCATCCATGGACGAGCCCAACCAAAATCAACGGTTCTGAAATTCCATTTAAAAAAACAAGTACGAATCCTTGGAGTTACAACTGATAGGGTCACCAGGGTTAGGAGATCATCCTGTATGGCTGGTCCCACACACAGTGCATCATTCAAAGAAAACCCAGAAGCTGTCTTGCTGGAACCGTCGAACACGATGCGGGTTTTTGTTGTTGTGCTGGTTTCTTTTATGACTGGATGGTGTGGAAGGCAAAACACCGGCATATCAGAAGGTTCCTCTCCTTGGACAAGACGCATGTGTCCCATGGGTGCATACTCTTCCATGAAGTCCACGTAATCCACATTCAACTCAGATCTACTGGAAAAAAGTCATTCTAGCAAAGTGAAACGACGCAGGGCTGTCTGTTTGGAGTCTCCGATCATGGCATTGAAGTTTTCACGCTTTGAGTAGCGCACCCCATAACGTCCTTCTTTGGTTCGGGAAACGGTCGGTGCATAGTAGTCCTCACAAAATTTTTCTTCCATGGAAACTGCAGGTCTGGTAGTGATCTCCTCAATCTTCAAAAATCTTTCCATGCATTCCTCGAGCATAACATGAAAACAGTAACAGTCTTGCACGACACGGAATTCTTACATAAGGTAACTAGGGGATCTCCACTTGCGACGATCCATCCAAACTCGTTTTCTACAAGAACCGGAAGAGAATTCGACAGCTGGATTCTGGCGGATGTGGGGAGGAAGTCAAACAAATGCTGCGATCCCAGTATCAGGTCACGTCACTGGAACGGTTGAAGCCAGGATCAGCTAGGAAAATGTCTTTGGGAAGCTTCCAATGGTCTTCTGACACAGTACTGGCAGGAAGACTGGATGTCATCTTCCGTAGGATCAGAAATGACACGTTGCGTGTGAAGTCTCCTTGTCGTGAACGTATTTCGGTAGTTACGGACTCAGTGGCGTATTCCGGTTTTTCTCCAATACCGTGCACCTCAACGCTGGATTTTAGGCATTTTAGTCGCAGTAATTGAGCCAAACGATCCGTCATCAAATTTGGCTGGGATCCGCTGTCAAGCAGAGCAGAGCGATTCGAAGAACAACAGTTAGCATGAAAACTGTAGGAACTGTACCTCGAGCAACATTGGCGCATTTGGTTGTCCGGTTTGGTGAACGCAGAAGCGGATTGAACTCTGCGCTGGTCGTTGGATGAGGAGTTGCTTGACGACGGCGCTGGGTAGAAAATTCTTTGGCTTGTTGTGCAACTGGAATGTTGGTTGGAAGAATTGGAAGCACTAGAGAATCCAGACTGAATGGTGTAGAGAATGGTATCGTTATCTACACACTCGGCATGTGTAATTCCATAAGCACTCACGTGCGAAGTGATCTTGCCGGAAGCAATTTACACAAAGACGCTTCCTCTCGGGAACAGCCATAGCCATGAAACGAGGACATTTCACAAGCAGATGATGGCTGTCACACACATAGCACTTGGGGAAGAATTTTCTGTGGCGGCGTGGGATGACATCTTGAAGAAAGGTTGTTTGCGGAAGTGTAGTCCACTCGGCTGGGATGTGGAAGTATGTTGAACGCCATGACGGTTGGCCGAAATCGATTCAAGCACACGAAATCGTTTTTCCAAAAATTCGACCATGCAGGAGTAGCTTTGGTCGTCGACGGATGCTGCATGATCCTCCCAAGCTTTAATGGTGTCATCGTGAAGTTTTGAACACAGCAAATGCTCCAGCAAAGTACTCTATGCATTCGTAGGCTCACCCAACTGCTGAAGGATCTTCACGTGCCGCTGGGTAGAATGTATTGCCGCTGCCGTCTCCTTCTTCATGCGTGGCACGTCCATTAGGTCCTGCAAATGTCGCTTTTTAAGCAAATACTCGTTAGAATATCGGTTAATTAACGAAGTCCACGCCAGTGGATAGTTTGCAGCACTGACTGCAATCGTCTCAATCAGTTGCGCTGCCTCTCCTTTGAGGGCTGCGCGTAAATAATGAAATTTTTGAATCACAGGCAACTCCTCGTTGTCGTGAATGCGGGCTTGAAACGTGTCATGGAACGTTAGCCACTGACGGTAATCACCGTCGAACTCTGGGAGAGAAATAGTAGGCAACTACAAACTAGACAATGTGGAAGGTCTTCGAGAGGGAGTTTCATGAGGCCGACTGGCTTGTAAAGGAATTGGTGGTGGCAGTTTGGCTTTCAGGTTGGGTATAATTCGGAAAAGCTTCGGTTCAAAATAAGCACGAATACCGAGATTGGTGGTCTTACCCTCATTGGTGGTCTTCAGGTCCTCAAGGGCGACTTGCACTTCTTCGAGCGGTGTCCAAAGCACGTCCAGGTTTTCCAGGCGTAGTGGTACCTCGAGCTCATCCCGTCCGACGTCATAATGGGTGATGAACTGCTCTGCGCGATTTAACTGCGCCAATAGCGTCGTCTTTCGAGTGGTGAGCTGCTCTTTCTGTCTCGTGGTGGTATTGTCATCTGACATCATGCCAAATGGGTTACTAATCGATGACGTAGGACGAGCAGTAGAAATCAGGATTGGAATGTGTTTCTGCCAAGGCTTTTCGAGCTTTGCATTATCAAGAAAAACTGGAACTCAGAAGCAATGGCACTTTGCACGGCTCGAGTATTGTGAATTGGAGGCAAATTTCACGCAATCCGTGTGAATGGGCACTGAAGTGACATGCAAATATCCCCAGCTAAGCATGCAGGTTTCTCCAGATGCGGGATGATTAACGTGGCTGGTGGTGATCGTCTAGTAGGAACGGTTTGCTAGCAGCACCGATGACGTGGCGTTCATGCAAAAGGGAGAGAACCATCTAAAAGCACCCACAAATGGGCTCAGGAACGTTGGACAGGTACATTACCTTTTAAATAATGCAATAGGCCTTGATATTAGTTAACAGCAACGTGGATCAAGAACAATGGCGGTATTCAACTCGCTCTAGACATCTGAACAATGCTCTTGGACAAGATAGGTTTTGTCTTGAAATCATAATGGTGCTTTAGATGGAATAGCGTGGCTTTCATACAACGTGATGGCAGTTGGGTCGCAACCAGTGCCTTGAATTATCATAAAATATCAATGAGAAGTGAAAATGATGTTATCCCAGTGTAATGATGATGTTTACTTTCCCGGTTTTCATGGTTACCACTGTCACTTCTATGCCAACTGAATTTTGTTTGCTGCAATGAATGAAGTAGGCTCTATGTGCGGGTCAAAAATCTGCTGTCCCTGTTGTTTTGATTATCAATCGGTAAGCATGAATTTCATTTGACGAAATCTGAATATCATCTCTTTTTTTTTTTTTTTTTTTTATCAGTTCGTTTATTTGTTAGGCTCAGGCGTGTGTAACACTTTACGGAGCCGATTTTCAATATTTTTGTACAAAACATTTTACTTTTTGTTATTAGTAAAAGAGGGATGCCAATTACTCGTGGCTAGCTCGAGGTTAATGGGTCACATAATCGTTTGGAAAGGGCTAGGTAGGTAACTTATTTAAGCCATTATTTGCTGCTTTTGGTTGCGACATCTACCAAATCCTCGATCCCTGTAGTCCCTTTCAGGAACTAAGCCGCAGATGGGTGACCACAGTATGCTGGGCAGGTACAAGTAGCACGGAAACAAAAGGATAGTATAACTGGGACACAATGGTAGGGATTTTACTAGAGTGGAAGGACGGAGGGTGATGACGTTACACTCTTAGATCAGACAAACAAAGGAATTCGTAAATCGCTTGCATGTAGGGAAGATCACGTATTCCCAAAACATCTCTTATCTCGCGGAAGGGTTGTCTACCTCGGGCCACTAGGGTATCCAATAGTCGTGCTCTGGAGGCATCATTATCCGGGCAATGCCAAACTGCGTGAGCGATGTCATCATAACCGGTTCCGCACCTACATAAATTGCTATCGACGAGGTTAATTCTGTAGAGATGTGCGTCTAGCGAGTAGTGGTTGGACATAAGTCTTGACATCACACGAATGAAACCGCGACTTACATCCAGACCTTTGAACCACGATCTCGACGAAACATTTGGAATAATGGAATGTAACCACCGCCCAAGAGAATTACTTGTCCAATCGTTTTGCCAACTTTGAAGAGAACTCTGACGTACTAATGGGAAAAATTCATCATGTGAAATTCTTCTTTCAAAAATCTCGCCTTCTTGTGCGCCCACCTTTGCTAGAGAGTCCGCCATCTCATTGCCTGGAATTGAGCAATGTGAGGGGACCCATACAAAGGTAATCTTAAATGATCTTTCGACCAACACACACATCTGCTCCCTTATTTGTGCAAGGAAGTAAGATGAGTGCCTCACTGTTTTCATCGACTGCAGGGCCTCAATAGAACTGAGACTATCTGAGAAGATGAAATAATGGTCTATGGGCATACAGGAAATTATCCCCAATGCGAAATTGATTGCTGCCAGCTCAGCAACATATACGGAACAAGGTTCCTGAAGTTTCCGGAAGGCAGAGGAGTATTCATTGTGAACACCGAAACCAGTGGATCCATCAATGCGCGACCCATCAGTGAAAAATCTACTATTGCAATTGACATGTTGGTACTTCTGAACAAAAATATGGGGAATTAAAATAGGCCGAAGTTGATCTGGAACTCCTTGAATGGCCTGTTTCATGGAGAGATCATAATCAATGGAGGAACTGTGATAAGGGAAGCGTACACTAGGAGAACTATAGCATGGAAGACTAATAATGGATGACATATAGTTAATATAGATTCGCAAAAATCTAGACTGGGAACTCAATTCGAGCATTTCTTCGAAGTTTTCAATCACAAGGTTGTTACTGATACCACACTTGATCAGTATTCTAGATGAGAGCTCCCAGAAGCGGTTCTGTAAGGGTTTTACTCCTGCCAGAACCTCCAGGCTCATATTATGCGTTGAATGCATACAGCCAAGGGCAATACGTAAACAACGATATTGAACGCGTTCCAATTTAATGAGGTGGCTGTTTCTTGCCGAGAGGAAGCAAAAAGAGCCATATTCGAGAACTGAAAGAATAGTTGTTTTGTAGAGTTTAATAAGGTCTTCCGGGTGAGCACCCCACAATGTTCCGGAAATTGATCTTAGGAAATTGATCCTTGGTTGACATTTCTGTTTTAAATACGCAATGTGAGTACTCCAAGTGCATTTTGAATCAAACATGACTCCAAGGTATTTGAAGGTCAAAGATTGGGTATCGTCTCTATCCAACAGCTTGAGACGCAGTTGGGCTGGGAACCGCTTTCTAGTAAACACTACCAATTCGGTTTTTTGCGGTGAAAACTCGATCCCCAAATTTCTGGCCCAGATGGACAGATTATTTAGGAATTTTGCAATGGTCTTTGCAAGACTTCCGCACGCGGACCTCTTAAGGAGATCACAGCATCGTCTGCAAGTTGTCTTAGCGTGCATCTATTTTCCAAGCAGTTATCAATATCTTTAACATAAAAATTATAAAGTAAGGGACTTAAACATGAGCCTTGGGGTAAGCCCATGTAGCTAATTCTGGAAGTTGTCAGTTGACCTAGATTGAAGGTCATTTGTTTTTCTGACAGTAAATTATACAAAAAATTATTTAAAATTCCTGGTAAACCATTACTGTGCAGGCTATCTGCCAGTATATCTATGGACACTGAATCAAATGCGCCCTTAATATCCAGAAACACTGAAGCCAATTGCTCCTTGTGTGCAAAGGCCAGTTGTATATCAGATGAAAGCAACGCTAAACAATCGTTTGTTCCTTTGCTCTTTCGGAAACCAAATTGCGTATTTGATAGCAGGTTGTTTGATTCAACCCAACGGTCAAGTCGTGATAGGATCATTTTTTCTAACAATTTCCTTAAACATGATAGCATAGAGATCGGACGGTAAGAATTGTAATCAGACGCTGGTTTCCCAGGCTTTTGAATAGCTATTACTTTAACGTGTCTCCATTCAGGTGGAACTATGTTTAATTCCAAGAGAGTGTTGTACAGGTTAAGTAATCGTCTTTTAGCGATATCGGGGAGATTTTTCAGAAGGTTGAATTTAATCATATCGCTTCCCGGAGCAGAATTATTGGATGAAAGAAGAGCCATTGAAAATTCCAACATTGTGAATGGTTTGTCCAGAAAACCGTTACTTCGGGTGGTATCCCGTAAGTTCGGTTTTGTTGGAACAGAGTCTGGACAAACCTTTTAGCGAAGTCGAATATCCACTGCATGGAGTATTCTTCACTCTCATTGGAGGATGAGCGGTTTCGCATGTAACGAGCCTTTCTCCAAAGCGTTGTCATCGAGGTTTCTCTAGATAGTCCCTCAACAAACGAACGCCAATAATTGCGTTTCTTTGCTTTGAGTAAGTTTTTAAGCTTTTTTCAAGCTTTAGGTACTTATCAAAAAGCTCACATGTTTCATGTCTACGATAATCTTTAAACGCATCGGATTTCTCAAGATACAACTTAGTGCATTCGTCATCCCATCCAGGGGTGGCGGGTCTTCTTTGAGGATGCACTTGGAACACGTCGTTTCTGAGATTCTAATGCACTTTTGTACATCAGTTCGGAAAGAAAACGATACTCTTCTAATGGTGGAAGAGGATCGGTAGAATCAATACCAAGGGTTACCGCCGATGTAAAATGTTGCCAATCAATATGCTTCGTGAGGTCATAAGCAACATGGATTGATTGGTCTGTTTTTTGAAAACTATTTGTGATTGAGATAATAATTGGTAAGTGGTCACTACCATGGGGATCATTGATTACCTTCCACAGACAATCTAATGATAGTGAATTAGAGCACAAAGATATGTCAAGTCGACTCTCCCTGGCAGGAGGTTTTGCTATTCGTGTCGCTTCCCAGTGTTCAAGATGGTCAAGTTGAAATCGTCGCATAAGTCATAAAAATACCCGCTCTATTGTCATCGTATTGTTCGCCCCAAGCAGTACCGTGGGAGTTCAGATCACCCAGAATAAGAACTGGAGATGGAAGTAATGTAATTGAACTCCAGAGTTGACGGCGGTTTATTGATGTCCTCGGAGGGACATAGACAGAAGCAATGCAAAGATCTTTATTCTTTACATTTATTTGGCAAGCGACGATTTCAATGCCTGAGATTATTGGGAGTGAGATTTTATAGAAGGGGTAGCATTTTTTGATCCCCAAAAGGACGCCACCATATGAATCATCTCGGTCCAGGCGAATAATGTTAAAATCGTGGAAGTTTAATTCATCTTCAGAAGAAAGCCATGTTTCACAGAGAGCAAATATATCACAATCAGAATTGTGAATCAAATACTTGAACGAGTCTAATTTAGGTATTAGACTACGACAGTTCCACTGTAATACGGTGATCATATCTTGAACCTCGCTCGACAAATTATTCATCGAAAGATATGAATTCACCAATGAGGGGCCATGATACAGTCAATTGCTTGAAGTAGTTTCCAACTATAGGAATAAGCAGGTCAATAAGTCCTCGGAGCAGTGAAGCATCCGAAAGACCAAGAGCATTTAAAATGTTATCCACAATGTCCCTAAAATTAATCTTACCTCGCTTGGACGGGATATTCTTAGAATTGCGAGGCAGACGTAGTACTTTTTTTTGTGTTTTTGACAACCTCTTACGGTTACTGTTATTAGGTAGCGGCGGGGCGGCATAGCTACAGCTAGGAACGGATGCATCAGCTATTACCGGTTTATTCGGTTTTTTAAATGGACCCCCGCTACCTCCATTTTTTGCAAGCTTTTGAGAGTGGCTTTTATTTGTTTCCGGCGCACACCAGGGAACTACTAGGCTTCCTTTTACCGGGGGCGTGTACCTCCGGAAATCCACTCTCATCGGCTTCGTCAGAGTCCAGTTCATCGGAAGACAAAATTATAAAAGGATTTTCATTTCTGGGGGCTGATGCAGACGATGCAGACGCTCCGTTTTGCGACTTTAACATTTCTGCATACGTCTGCTTGGAGCGTTCTTGAATGAAACGTCTCACATTACCAGTGCGCTTCTTGTACTCAGGGCAATTCTGCAAATCATGGAGAGGCTCTTTGCTACAGTAAGCACACTTTGTTGCTTCCTGTTGGCAAGCCTCCTCTAGATGCCTTTGGCCGCATTTGCCACAACGGGGCTTGTTGTCGCAAAAAGTAGCCGTATGACCCAACTGTTTGCACTTGGTACAATTAAATACCCTTGGTACAAAAAGGCGCACTGGGAAAAAAACACTATCGATTTCAACAAACTTTGGGAGAATTGATCCGGCGAAGGTAACTTGAAACGAGTCCGACGGTGAATACGTCTTTCTTCCATCTACCATTGATGATGCATGCAATTGTTTACATTCTAAAATTTCAATGGTAGACGAAACAGAATTAGGAAGTCGCCCCATACCTTCCATAACGTCTTCACACGTCAGGCTCGCTGCAGAAACCACACCATCTATCTCCACATCTCGAGATGGGATGTAGACGTAGTACTCGGCATTGTAACCTACGTCACTAGCAATATCATTTGCAATTTTATATGTACGTGCAGTAACACGCAGTTTGTTTCGGTTGACCTGATGAAATTCGGTCCCCGGATAACGACGCGTCAAATTTCTTTTTATGCCTAAAAAATCTAAGGCTTTCACTTTCTGCCGAAAGTAGACAACCCAGGGAGAAGTAGAAGACGGCTGGTAACAACGCGCCCTAAAAACATCTTTGGGAGGCAAGACGCCCCCCGTAGAATCGTCCATGAAAAAACAAATTCAAGGACAGAAAAAAAATAAGTAAGATGATTTTTTTGAACCACCCTATAAAAAGCGATATTTTTTGAACCACCCTAAGCAGAATGATTCACTATACGGGAGAGAGATATACAAAAGACACTAACAGATGAGGGAACAATAACAAAAATGTGCTATTTACTTGCCCTTGCAGCGTGCCGGTGTGGCACTTTCTGCTGTTGCTCGCAGACAAAGCACCGCTTGCTGACCGGCGGTGGATGGAGCGATGACCTTCTCTGCTGCGATGATGCTTTATGAGGTTACACTTTTTCCCCTCGGGTGTTTGACGAGGGTACTGGCTGGACAGATCATCCGTCGGACTCGGCCGGGAATGTCTGCTTCCCTAAAGGAACGCTCGGCTGGATATCGGTGGTTCAATCAGAGCACTAATTTCAATCACCGCGTGGTTGATAGCGGGTTGACAAAACAGAGCAAAAAAGGTGGTGCGGAGTGCGAAAAAAAAACTGAACCGAAGCTCTTCAGCGTTCGATGCGGAATGAATATCATCTCTTCTGATGATTTTTTATTATTAAGTGATTTTGAGTCCTAATCCAAACATGGAACAACCAGGGCCGTCATCATCATCCCAGAGGAATAGATGTTAGCAATGTTGTGCAAGAATACCCTGCACTGGGCTGCCCTTGCATTTTTCCGATCCCGACGGGTAATTGATATTCATTGTGGTTGATTGAATTTCATTTCTGACATTTCGAAATTCGATTTGAAAATGAACTTGTTTACATAAATGAATATCAAAGCATTTTGAAAATAGAACGTTCATTCTTCTGGTTACGTTTGTTGTCATGAGTTATCATTTGATTTTCGTATGGAACTTATCGGTGGTCATTGTTATGTTGCCTGAAAATCCACGCTTTTGAATCTAATGAGCATGACTTTTACCAAGACTGGTCGCAAATATCTCCCAAATAGGTTGAACATCGGGGGAATCGACGGTATAGCCACAATCCTGGTCACGGCACCAAAAAATGTTAGGGCAGGTCGTGGCTAACCAATCTTCTATTGGTTTTCCAAATAATTGGTATGCACTCGGCACTCTAAATAAACTGCAAACCACACGAAACTGTTTTACAGAACGGCTTTTATTTTGCGTGTCTTTCACCGGTGGCTAGCGATAAACTGAACAGTAACTCATCGGCTGATGGGTGAGCACCCTGATCTCTTATCGATTAAGCGAGAAAGTGAGGAACTCTCCACTCGTTATCGGCTGAATCATCGGTCCCTAATCTATAGAAACACCGAATATATGACAGTGAAATAGAACAATTTGGAATGGGAAAAAATGGCAAATTAAATACATAATACAAGTCGAAGGTCTTTAGTTGATTTTTATTACCAGTTTTCAAAAAAAGTCCGATAAGAGACTGAATTATTTTGAACATTTGTATGCATCGTTCACCGATAGAGATACAAAAATCCAAATCCTCTCAAGCCTACGAATCCAACAAGAAAGCTTGCCAAGCAAGGCAACTGAACCACCATCGCCATCATATCGCACAAGGTCAAGGTCATCTCAAGTAAAAAATGGCAAACCATCAACAACTCGAAACTTTTGCTCCCTACTTTACGAATCTCGCATCCAAACTTGTTCTAGGTCTGTCCATGTCCAGTCTGGTCGCGATTTTTTTCGCTCGTCCTTTCTTGCAGCACGATCTTTCATTCCAACTTCAAACTTGATTACACCGAAATGATAGACCTGCCCGACTTGTCAACCAATTAGCGCCTTCGGAAGAAGCATCAGCAAGATGCGCACGGAATTGGCGTTCATATTGTGGGTTTTGCCCCTAATGAAAATTAATACCTAGACAACAATGAATTAGCGCACTCGCATTCTGACGCGACGCCAGGCGAGACATCCGAGGCGGGGGAAAAACTTTCGACTTTTGGTTCTTCGTTTTTTTCTCGGCGCTCTAATGCGATTAGCGGTCCGACCTCTATTTCGCAAGAACGTTGCCATTTCGTCTGTTGTCCGTAATTGATGTTGCAAACGGACGGAATTTCCCACGACGCGAAACGGGGAGGGAGAAATTTGTTTGGTAGTGTTGAATGATTGCTAAAATTTGAAAGCATTTGAAATTATTCACCTTTCCTTTCGTTGGTTCCGCGAGCTTAATTATGTAACGAATGTGGAACCTTCATCCACAACTTCGTCGCGCCGGCTTCGGTTTGTATTACAAACCGAACAATCAGACGAAACGCAATATTCTCCCCTAAAATATCCATACCGGCAAATTAAAGAAGGTCTTCTAATCCTTAGAGAACGGAAACCGATAGTCAACGACGCGCCGCGATGCACGATGACACATTATGCCACCTGCTGTTTCCTGTGTGGTGGAATTCTGGTCGAAGGCATGGAAGAGATTGCGCGCGAATCGTGACTTCTAAAAATAGAATCCTACTTATTTCGCACACGAAGCGCCGTCTGAGTTTCTTGTCGATGGCGGCGACGGCGGCGGCGGCGTCTGTTTCATCGGGGTTGTCTTTCTTGATTAACTTGCGTTCACGTGATTGCCTTTCATTAGAAAATTCGATGACGTTCTGAGCGATTCCAGCGGATGGGACTTACATTTTTTGAAGGAATTTTATTATACACACTTCAAAAACATGTAAATTTCAGTCTTTGTGAATGCACATAAAGGGAGAAGCCCGTTAGATACATCTGTTTTCAAAATTACATGACAGCAAAAACTCTATATGGCAATTTTTATGTGATGATATAAAACTAAGTTAAGGATAAAAATTTAAAGTTTTGAATCATTTCACGGATCGCTGAAACGATTCACTTATATGACAGCTGAAACTCTCCACTTTATTTCATGGTACAACATGTTTACATTCAGTAAAATGAATCAAGTTAAAGTGAGCAAACGCATTTTGTACTAACGGCAGCAAAATCCGAATTTATTGGTACGCGATCTTGTCAAGAAACCAAAACTACCCAAAAGCAGGGATAAGGTGCGACTCAAATTTCTTTGAGTGTCTGTACTCTAGTGTACCCTTGTTGTGCCGTGCGCTCAAAGCCACACATCTCATTTTGAATTTGCTCTCGTCTCTTTGGGTGCTAACGATTGCACTCTCGCTTGTCGTCTCTGTGCAAACACAAGTGCAAAAACAGACACGGCGGCATGGGCCGGACTAGTATGTGAATAAAGATTTTAATAAAATTTTCCCTCTATGAACCCATACAATGCCTTTTTGTTACTAGTATCAAAACTTTTCAATTTGCTACCATTTATCAAAGCATGAGCCAAAGCACAGAGTAAAGCACTGAGTAGAGCACTGTGCATTACTCTTTGTCTCTGAAAGAGCCTCTCGTGCTGTTACGAAATCTCTCGCACTTTCGTTTTGTGCGCTCTTCTGAAACAGGAGACGCACACTTGAAATTGAGGTGAAGCACTTGCCTATTTTGTACTACTCTGTGTTTTTCGACAATCCCTGCCTAAAAGTACCGTGGACCGAGGGTTGGAAGTGGAACAAATCGAAAGGTATGCTCCCGAGAAATGGACAACAAGGTGGTAGCCATTATTGAGAAAAATCCCAATCTTTCTGTGCAAAATGTGGCTCACAAAACTGGGAAGTCATAATCATATGTACAAAAAGTGAAGTAAAGGCAAGGACTGAAGGAGTACAAAGTTAAAAGGTTATCAACCGTGATGACAATACTTTAAACAGCTCCCGAGTCATTCACATTCACAGAGATTGCTGTCACTCAGCCCACCACGGTATAAATGAGCGTTGAAGGAATATTGGTTAGATATGAGACGAGGCATCACACGCATGAAGTCTCGACCCACATCCATACCCTCAAACCAAGATTTCTTCTACATCTTAAGGATGATTGAATGTTGACATCGCCCCAAATCTCCTTTACTCCATTTATACTGCCAGCTGACGAGTGACTGTTGACGAAAAATAGGAGAAAAAATCATTAAAGGCGATTTGTCGATCTTAAATATCGCCTTCTATAGCGCCCACCTTTGTTAGCGAGTCCGCTCTCTCATTGCCCAGAATTGAACAATGCGTAATGCGTATTGTCGCATATTCAGCGGCATAAACAGACCAAAGAGCTTGAAGTTTTAGTGCGGCGCTTAGAATTTCATTGTATATACCAAGGCCTGATCCTACATCAAAGATCCGTCAGTGAAGAAAGATTTGGTGGAATCAACTTGGCCAAACTTTGCAGCAAATATCACAGTAGCAATCATAGGAAAATGATGCTCTGGAGTTCCACAAAGTTCCTGATTCATGGATAAATGTTAGAAATCGAATTACCGCAGTCAGAGAGTAGCAAACATGAATGGTAATATTCAGCGAAGTGCTGACATCCTGTGTTATGTACAAATGGTACAAAGTCATGAAGTGAGCTTGAGGATTCAACTCCGATCCGAAACCGATTCGAGAGTGGCAACACGGCAGCAAGTGCTGACTTCAAGACTTATCGTATGAGTAAAGTACATGCAACCTAATGCAATACGAACACCGATGCGTTCCAGTTTGATGATGTGCGACCGAGCCACCGACTGAAAAAAAAACAACCGTATTCTCTAACCACAAAATCGTTGTCCTGTTGGTTAGTAGATCTTGCGGATGTATTCCCCTCCAGGTCCGGTAATTGTGCAGAAAAAGTTGATCCTTTGCAAGCATTTCCGCCTCAGATATCCAATGTGGGATCTCCAGGTGCACTGCAAATCGAACCAAACCTCAAGATATTTGAAGAGAATAGATGAAATTTCTGCTCTGAAAATCGGGGCATCGGGGAGAGAGAGAGAAAGAGATATGCTATAGCATATGCTGACTGACTTGTCTCTTGCCAATTGCAATTTATTATTAACCGCACTACTTTACCTGCACTTTTCTTCTTCATATTCAAAACAAATCGTTTACAACTGCGGTCAAAACGCTATTGAGATAAAAAAAACCAACTGGTTTTGCAATTTGTTAAATAATAACTGTTAAATACTACAAAAGCAACGAAGCGCGGAACAACAATTGTTTCAACTTCAAGTTGTTTTGGGATGCTTCTAGTATGCTACAAGTATGCGTCTGAACTAGTTCAGATATGTTCATAAAGTACTTCTGGGATGCTTCCAGAGCCTTTTAAAGATGTTTCAGAGTAGTTTTCGAATGCTTTCTGAGTGTTTCAGGATTTAAAGGAGTGTTCCGATCAAAATTTGGTCAATCAGTAATGCGTGTGAGTCGATCAAAGTTAATGAGTCGATTATTAAGTCAAATTCTTTTTCTTTTTTCAAGTTCAGTTAATACAGAATACAGAAGAAGTATTCAGCTAAGCTTCCTTTTTACTGAATGTGAATTGCCGGGTCTTTCGTTTAACACCTGGCATAAGATTTTGTACAGTCTCCTTGGCCACTTTATTCGCCGCAGAACTCCAGTTTGCCTTGAACTGTTTCTCACTCACAACAGCTTTTTGAGTCTTCTTAAGGTTCTGCTTGACGATGGCCCAATATTGTTTGATTTTTTAGGTTATTTAGACGTAGGTATTATGAAGTTTATAAAAATGTATTTTCTCCTCAAATACTCACGAAAACTGGAACTAAATGTTCCAAATGAGCTTCTCATGTTCAATATTCGAAAAAGATCCATACCTGAAATGTTAGAATAAAAATATTTGATTGATACCATATAACAGCTTTCAGCAACAAGAAATATATTTAAATATATGCCATTTTGAAACTGTTGGTTAGTGTTAGTAGTCAGGTTCATGTTAACATATAAAGCTTGGTTCAAGTTGGATACAGACGAACTGTTAGAACTATTTGTATGTACATGCGTAAATCTCATCTTCACAAATTTTTAGAACTATTTGTACGTACACACGTAAATCTGGTTAAACAACATAGGTTTCACCTTCAATTTTTTTTCCGGTTGGTTACATTTTCCACTGCGACGAGATTTTTGATCTTTTGTGGCGAGCCCTGATTTTATTTTATTCATGCCACATCTCAGTGCGTCATATCACTATTAGATTGAGTGATTTCCACTTGATGACCACGTGTATCATAGAACGAATAAAGCTTTTTGTCTTAGTCGGAGAGTTCATCCATATACAGGGTTACCCACTCGAAGTGTTACCAGATTCAAACTGCTATAACTACCACACTATTAATGACAGCGCGCTCAAATTTACACCAATGACAGTTCATTCAATTGTTTACAAGCGTACAAAAGCATTTTAGTCTGTGTCGTGTGAAAAAAAAGTTATACGTGATGGAATTTAAACGTAATAGTGTGATTGCTTTATATTTGGCTGGAAAATCACAAGCAGCAATTGTTCGTCAGCTAAAACATCTCGAAGTGAACAAAATGTTTGTGTATCGCACTATAAATCGTTACAATGATACTGGTAGCATCGCAAAACGCCATGGAGGTGGTCATAAGAAAACAGCAACATCACCTGAGATGATTCGAAAAGTGAAGGCTCGACTTGAACGAAATCCACGTCGAAGTGGTAATCAAATGGCTAAAGAGCTGAAAATTTCGCAAAGTTCAATGCAACGACTATTGAAAAATGAGCTAAAGGTCAAGCCTTACAAGTTCCAAAAAGGGCACGGTCTTACACCGCAGCAAAAAAAAGTTAGACTCGAAAGAGCGAAGGAGTTGTTACACTTGTACGCACGTGGCGAATTTCCGAACATTGTGTTTTCTGATGAGAAGAATTTCCCTATTGAGCAATTCATAAACTCTCAAAATGACCGTGTTTACTTGACCGAACGCACGTACGAGAATTTAAGCCTACGAATGGCCACCCGAACACCCCACTTCGTTCAGCGAAAGAAGAAAGTTCGTTCGATCCAGCGCTCCGTTATTTGGAAGATTTATTCGAGTGCTAACCTTGGAAATAACTAGTTTTTTTTCTCAAAATATACTCACCTCAGTGAGTAGAGCAAAAGTGAGTCTTTTTTTCTAAGAAGGCAGTGTGGTTTTCCAGTGAAATAGGAAAATCAAGCAGTGCTTGCTGGCGAATTATCTTCCCGCTTATTTTCGCTTCATCTCCGCGTGGTGACGCTAACCAGCGATACACCACTACACCGCCAACGGTCATCCGACAGCGTTGAGCGAGTGCACCCGAAGGCGATCGTTTCAGCGCACCGCTCCCCGCTCCCCGCATAGAAGTGCGACGTTCGCGCATACGGTGCGTCAGCAGCAGTAGCAGCAGCAGCAGCAGCAGCAGCAGCAGCAGCAAAAGATCAGTAATATTAGTTAAGTTTTTTTTTTTCCCCCGTCCCTCATTCCACTAGAGTTTAGCTTTAATTTGTGTGTTCCTTGTTTGTGTCTGTGTGTGATTTAAATTGTTGGCAAGTAAGGCAAATCGTGCATGTGGAAGAGGTTTCTTCGACATGGACGGTTTGTATGAAAAAGAGCCTTTGCCACCCGATGATGGGGTGGCACAAACAAATTTCCGACCGCGATCGTATCCAATTGACTCGGTCGGTCCATGGGTTGTCTACTTTCAGCCCAAAATGAAACCTTTGAACGTGTACCAAATCACTACTGATCTGACGAAGCGATTTTCAGCCGTGACAGAGATCACGAAAGTAAAATTTAATAAACTCCGTGTTGTCGTCTCTAACCTGAAACAGGCTAATGAGATTGCTGCTTCCCAGCATTTTACACTCGAATATCGAGTTTATATTCCAGCTCGTGATGTGGAGATTGTAGGAGTGGTCACAGAGGCGAGTCTGTGCCCTGAAATTTTGAAGAAGCGAGCGGTTGGCCGATTCAAGAACCCTCTGCTCCCCCCAGTTCAGATACTGGAAGTGACAAAATTAGTTAAAATATCGCACAGCGAGGGTAAGAAGAAAGTTACCCACACAGACTCGTTTCGGGTAACCTTTTCTGGCTCTGCCCTTCCTCACTTTTTAGAACTGGACAAACTTCGGCTACCTGTGCGGTTATTTGTACCCCGGGTAATGATTTGCCAAAACTGCCAGCAGATGGGGCATACGGCCTCCCATTGCGGCAATAAGACACGCTGCTCAACTTGCGGGGAGAAACATGAGGCTGGCCCCTGTGCAGATAACACACTAAAATGTGTTTTCTGCAAGGGAACCCCTCCTCACGCTCTCTCGTCGTGCCCGGCGTATAAACAACGCGGGGAAAAATTAGAACGTTCGCTAAAACAACGTTCGAAGCAATCTTTGCAGAAATGCTTAAGAAAGCTTCGCCACCCGATACCAATACAAATCCTTTCGCTCCTCTCTCAGATGACGAGTCTGATTCGGATTTGGTTGAGGAGGGGCATCTTTTAGTTTTCCAGAAGGTGCTCCACGGAAGCGAAGACGCATCCGAGCTGTGAAAGCAGCTGAACAGAAGCCTCAAATAAACATGCCCAATTCAAAGAGCAGAGAAAAGAAGGATATTCCGAATCCTCCTGGTTTTCGTAGTGCCAACTACACACAGGATTTCCCATCTCTCCCGGGGACATCTAAATCCCCTGATGCCCCGATTTTAAGAACAGAAGCCCCCTTCATCTGGGCTGTTCTCGTTCGATGATATTGTGGAAGGTATTTTGAAGTACCTCGAAATGTCTGACCCTCTTAAAAGCATTGTTATGGCAATGCTTCCCACTGTGAAAACTTTTTTGAAGAAATTAACATTAAAGTGGCCCATCCTTGCAGCTATCATTTCCTTCGATGGATAATTTGCCAAAAGAGGTCGGGGATTTGATCACTGTTCTGCAGTGGAATTGTCGAAGTCTTATTCCTAAATTGGAATCATTCAAATTTTTAGCTCACAATATCGGTTGTGATGCATTTGCTCTTTGTGAAACATGGCTTTCAGCCGAAATCGATCTTCCGATTAACGATTTCAACATTATTCGGCTTGATCGTGAGGATTCACGTGGAGGAGGAGTACTTTTGGGGATCAAAAAGTGCTACTCCTTCTATAGAGTGAATTTTCCTCCAATTCCAGGTATTGAAGTTGTCGCATGTCAGGCTGTTATTAAAAATAAAAGCCTTTGCATTGCTTCTGTGTACATTCCTCCTAGAGCACCAATTAACCGAAAACAACTTTCAGATATTTGTTCGGTTCTGCCTGCTCCGCGGTTGGTCATGGGAGATTTTAACTCTCACGGTACAGGCTGGGGAGAACTGTACGATGACAACCGGTCTTCTTTGATATATGACCTCTGTGACAACTTCAATATGACAGTTCTCAACAATGGAGAAGTTACACGCTTGGCTGGTCCATCCTCACTTGGTAGTAGGTTAGACCTCACACTTTGCTCGAATTCATTATCGTTGGACTGCACGTGGAATGTGATCCAGGATCCCCACGGTAGTGATCATTTGCCTATAAAAATTTCGGTTGCCACCGGGCTCACTCCACCGGCATCCATCAACGTCACGTATGATCTAACTCGTAATATCGATTGGACAAGGTTCAAGACAGCAGTAGATGAAGCCTTATCAACGGTAGAAGGGCTTCCACCGCTGGAGGAATATAACTTCCTCTCCAACCTGATTTTGGAAAGCGCGCTTCAAGCTCAAACTCGACCAGTTCCAGGGACGTCATTTCGCAGGAAACCTCCTTCCCCATGGTGGGATCAGCAATGCACCGAGGTTTACCGCAAAAAGTCTGACGCGTTCAAAGTTTTTCGTAGACGTGGAACACCTGAGCACTTTGAAAGGTACACGGCTCTCGAACGAGAATTTAAGAGCCTCATCAAGGCCAAGAAACGCGGTTACTGGCGACAATTCGTGGACGGATTATCGCGCGAAACGTCGATGAGTACCCTTTGGAATACGGCGCGAAGATTGCGTAACAGAATTACGAACAACGAGAACGAGGAGTACTCGGACCAATGGATCCTCAAGTTCGCGCGAAAAGTTTGTCCAGATTCTGTGCCAGCACAAATGTTTCCTCGCGAAACAACGAATTCGATAGATGAGATTAGCCAACCCTTTTCAATGGTAGAACTCTCTCTCGCACTCCTTTCGTGTGGCAATACGGCTCCAGGGGCTGATAGGATCAAGTTCAACTTGCTTAAGAACCTCCCAGACGTCGCGAAGAGGCGCATGTTGAACTTGTTTAATCAGTTTTTGGAACTCAACATTGTACCGGATGATTGGAGACGGGTGAGAGTTATTGCCATTCAAAAACCTGGTAAGCCCGCGTCCGACCACAACTCCTATCGACCCATCGCGATGTTATCTTGCATTCGCAAGTTGTTGGAGAAAATGATCCTTTTCCGTCTGGACAAATGGGTTGAGACGAATAACCTGCTTTCAGATACTCAATATGGTTTCCGTAGGGGTAAGGGAACGAACGACTGTATCGCGTTGCTTTCCACAGATATTCAGTTAGCTTTTGCTAAAAAAGAGCAAATGGCTTCTGTATTCTTGGATATCAAGGGGGCTTTTGATTCAGTATCTGTTGAAGTTCTCTCAGATAAACTCCATGCTTGTGGTTTTTCACCATTAATGAACAATTTTTTGTACAATTTGCTGTCAGAGAAACATATGAGCTTTTCTCATGGAAACTCTACAGCTTTTCGATTTAGCTACATGGGTCTCCCCCAGGGATCATGTTTAAGCCCTCTTTTATATAATTTTTATGTCAAAGACATTGACGGTTGTCTAGGTGACAACTGTACGTTGAGACAACTTGCAGATGACGGCGTAGTGTCTGTCACAGGACCCAATGGGGTCGATCTACAAGGACCCTTGCAGGATACCTTAGACAATTTGTCTACTTGGGCTCTAGAGCTAGGTATCGAATTCTCTACGGAGAAAACTGAGTTGGTAGTTTTTTCTAGGAAGCATAACCCTGCACAACCGAAACTTCAAATTTTGGGTACACCGATAACTCATTCCATGTCATTTAAATATCTTGGGGTCTGGTTCGATTCAAAGTGCACCTGGAGATCTCACATTGAGTACCTGAAGCGAAAATGCCAGCAAAGGGTCAATTTTTTCTGCACAATTACCGGGACCTGGTGGGGAGCGCATCCGCAAGATCTTCTAACGTTGTACCGGACAACGGTTTTGTCGGTTATGGAATACGGTAGTTTTTGTTTTCAGTCAGCGGCTCGGTCGCACATCATTAAACTGGAACGTATTCAGTATCGGTGTCTTCGTATCGCGTTAGGTTGCATGCACTCGACTCACACCATGAGTCTTGAAGTGCTGGCTGGCATGTTGCCACTCTCAGATCGGTTTACAGAGTTATCTCTCCGGCTCCTCACCAGGTGTGAAGTTATGAACCCCCAGGTGATCGAAAATTTTGAGAAGCTCCTAGAGTTGAATCCTCAAACCCGCTTCATGAGCTTGTATCATTTGTACATAACACAGGATGTCAGCCCTTCGCTTAATATTCCCAATTGTGTTTCCTTCTCCGACTTCGGAAATTCGGTTCATTTTGATTTATCCATGAAACAGAGCTTCATGGAATCCCAGAGCATCATCGTCCTATGATTGCTCCGGTGATATTTGCTGCAAAGTTTGGCCTAGTTGATTCCACCAAAACGTTTTTCACAGACGGGTCTTTGATAGAAGACTCCGCTGGCTTTGGTGTATTCAATGAAAATTATAGCGTCGCTCGTAAACTTCAAGCACCTTGTTCTGTTTTTGTCGCGGAATTGGCAGCAATTTATTTTTCTTTAGAAACTGTTGCCTCTTTTACACCGGATCAATACTTCATTTTCACGGATAGTCTTAGTTCTATAGAGGCTATTCGCTCCTTGAGGCCGGTAAAGCACACCTCCTATTTTCTTATGAAAATACGAGGTCTTCTAAGTGCTTTATCTTCACGTTCTTTTATTATCACCTTTGTGTGGGTCCCTTCTCATTGTTCGATTCCTGACAATGAGAAAGCGGACTCGCTTGCAAGGGTGGGCGCTATGGAAGGCGATATTTATGATCGACAAATCGCCTTCAACGAATTTTTCCATATTTTTCGTCAGATATCACTCTATAGCTGGCAGTATAAATGGAGTAGAGGAGACTTGGGGCGATGGCTACATTCTATCACTCCAAAGGTGTCTAAGAAATGTTGGTTCAGGGGATTAGATGTGGGTCGAGACTTCATTCGTGTGATGTCTCGCCTCATGTCCAATCATTATTCTTTGAACGCTCATTTGTTCCGTGTTGGGCTGGGAGACAGCAATCTCTGTGAATGCGGACAAGGTTACCAGGACGCAGATCACGTTATTTGGTTTTGTGCTGAGCATCGTGGAGTCAGATCTGGGCTGTATGATTCCCTTCGGGCTCGAGGTAGACAACCCAATGTACCGATTCGAGATATTTTGGCTGCGCGCGATCTGGAGTTTATGAAACTCATTTATGTGTTTTTGACTAACATTAACCTTAGATTGTAGTTTGATTAACTAACTTGTTTAGGTTAAATTTGTGAGGAATGTGTGCGCCAGTGTGTGAGTGTGTGTGTGTGTGTGTGTGTGTGTGTGTGTGTGTGTGTGTGTGTGTGTGTGTGTGTGTGTGTGTGAGTGTGATTGTGTGTGTGTGTGAGTGAGTTATCCAATTAAAAAAATGTAATTTGAAGTTCTAGATATAAGAAAACCATTGTTCCTTATGCTTTGCTCAAAATTTCCACCCCAATTTTCCCATCCTTAAAATTGTTATTCCTATTAACCTCGAGACGACCGCGAGTAATCGGTTCTATCCCCTTAACCTTAGTTCTAAGATAACTGATGTATATAAACATGAAAACTTGGCTCTGTAAAGTTGATTCGATTGAGCCTGTACAAATAAATGAACTCGTAAAAAAAAAAAAAAAAAAAATGGCCACCCGAAGTAATTTCCCATCGCAAGTGATGGTATGGGCTGCCGTGACAGCTGATGGGCGCTCTCCAGTCGTTTTCATCGAGCCTGGTGCCAAAATAAACGCGACTTATTATCGTGAAAACATTTTGGAAGGTGCTTTAGAGCCGTGGGCACATAAACACTTCGGCCGGAAAGAATGGACGTTCCAACAAGACTCGGCACCGTCACATAAAGCGAGAATTAACCAAGAGTGGTTAAAAAATCATGTTCCACGCTTCATTTCGTCGACGCAATGGCTTTCGAATTCACCAGACGCAAATCCGATGGACTTTTCCATCTGGTCTATTTTAGAGAGTAAGGTGCGGACTAAAAAATACGCCAGTATGGATGCGCTCAAGAAAGCGATTGTACGTGAATGGGCAAAAATACCACAAGCTCACATTCGTGCAGCATGCAACTCGTTTTTTGACCGTTTGAGGGCCATAGTCAAGGCAAAAGGTGGCCATATCGAGCTAAAGTGAATGGATTCTAAATTTTTGATTATTTTCATACATTTTTGCCATTGGACTGAATAAAAATATTATCAAACTAAAAAATTATAGTCATTTGAATAGGTAACACTTCGAATGGGTAACCCTG
>JASCZW010013046.1:0-26717 GCA_034211315.2 Aedes japonicus
GTAGCAGCTGCCTCGGGCGATCAATCATGAGCTTAGGCTTTTGGACCAATATGTATCGTTGTATCAGTGGTTTAGTGTCTAACTGAGAAAATTTATTTTGATCTATGTTAGGGAAATATTGGTTTTAACAAAGTTGTCTATTTTCGGCAATCGATTGTTAAACCTCTTATTCTACGTATTCTTCCATAAAAGCACTTCACTTATAAGTTGGTTTTTAAGCTATAATGTGGCTTCGTTAAGTAATATTGTTGTTCAAATAAACGTCATAAACTCGAAAATGCTGCTGTTTCCGTTGACTATTATTGAACTTTGTATTTATCACATTCAGCTCAATTTGAATTTTAACCGAATAAAAGGAGCCTTCGGTAATACACTCACTACACTCATTACGCTCCACTTTGGCTCCTTGTAATATCTAACACAAGCCGTTCTGGAATAAATTCTGTCGGTTGTAATAAATAGAGCATGGCAGAGCAAAACGTGAAATCTCGTTAACTTGCCTAAGATAGGTAAATCCCTTTAATAATGAAATAATTAAATTCATCAAAAACTTCACAAAAATACTTCTACTTCGTGCCGCGCTGCCTTGTTAGCCGGACTTTAGCCATAGGTGAAAAAAAGAAGCTTGTAGGCATATTCTTCAGTGCGATGGTCACCTTTTTGATCAAATCATCTGTCGTTTTGACAACAAAATTATTTGAATATACACTCCTCTTCACATTGGCCCAGAACTCATTGGGAGGGTTAGTATGCCACCACGTTTCGCTTCTCCGGAAAGGTCCCTTTGACTAGAATCTTCAGCAGTTGTTTCTGGGTTTCCGCTTGGTTCTCCGACACGGTGGGCTTGGGCTGACGCATGTGGGTATCTATTTTGGCCGAATAGTTCCTGACCGTTTGGCCGTTCGCACCGACCTCCCAGATCTGACGGACAAAACAATAAGACCACACCATAGAGCAATTTTCATTCATCCATCCTAACTGCCAATTTGAATTCAGCGTATGCGACACCAAGTCACCAAGTACTTGACAAGAGATTCCACTACCCAGACAACCACAAGTCGTATAACAGTGATCAAATAGTATCGTATATTCCTATATTTTAAGTCAACATCGCAATTAATTGTGTTCTTTATCGTGTTATATTTATGTTAAATCGTAAAGAGTGAAAATTTTCGACTTATATACGATGTGTCATTTATTCATCGTACTGCGTTGCATACAAAATCGGATAAACATCGCTAAGCTTTTTAAATCGAATTTGTTATTACAAATTCAATCGCATCCCAAGTAACAATTTTGGTTTTATAAGGGTTCTGAAAAGCATGAATTAGACTTCAAGAATGCTATAAAACCATGATAAAACCAGCAATGTTCCTTGGGATACGATATCAATCCAACTCGTTTAAGAAAACAATGGAATTTGCACGTATATGGCCTCCACTTTTGCACGTATAAGCCATATTTTTTGCATTCTACACGATTTCTTTACTTACATATATGTTTGTATATCATAAAGACTACTTTCAATATACGTGCATTTTGGTTGTCTGGGTAGCTTTTAAGTACCGAGAATAAAGATTTCGAGTCAGACGCATCGAAAGCTGCGAAAGGATAACAAAACGTGCGACAAAATTATAAGACCAATCTCATATTTTAACTAATTTTGTAACAAATATAGCTGTTTTTCAGAAGTTAGTTGTTTATCGATGTGCCGAATTAATCTTTATCATATTGTCCATGGAACAAGAAATCATATTTCGTCAAATATAGGAATAATTCGGAAAAAATGGGCCGAAGCTGTCACTGCACAGAGAATCAACGAATAAATATCCAGCAGATGTCGAAAGAAAGAAACACTCAACGATAAATTGCTGCTTTCCTGGGACGATCGAAAACATTTGTTTTCAATGCTCTCCGTGACCCGAAACCCCGAGTGGCTACTGGACGTCCCCGGAAAACTACAGCTAAGGATGAAGGCCATATCCAAAGACTTTCTAACATTTATCCATTCAAGTCAGCAACGAAGATCAGAGACAACCTGAAATTGTCCGTGAGTTCCAGGACAGTTCATTGACGGCTAGTTGACAAGCAGTTGATTGGAAGAAGCCCTAGGAAAGTTCCAATGCTCACACGGAAGCATCTCCAGGCACATCTAAAATTTACGAAGGAACATTTGGATTGAATTGGGCCCGAAAATGTTAAAAAAGGCGGAACATCCTGTGGTCAGATGAAACAAAAGAGAATTTGATTGGATATGATGGAAAACGATGGCTTCGCGAACCTATTGACTCTGCTTTCAAACCACAGCACACAACGGAAACATTCAAGCATGGAGGAGGTACTATCATGGTCTGGGGATGTTTCTCCTGGTACGGCGTTGGCCCACACTTCTGGATAAATGAGATAATGGACCTGTACCTTTACGCTGAGATCTTGGAGAATGTAATGCTACCATATGCTGACTGGGAAATGCCATTGAAATGGAAGTTTATGCAAGATCATGATCCTAAGCATACAGCCCGTGCTATGAAGAAATGGTTTGAGGATCACAAAATTGATGTAATGCAATGGCCGTCACAATCCCCGCATCTCAATCCGATAGAAAATCTATGGCAGATAGTCAAAAAGTTAGTGAATCCTTTGAAATCAAAGAATAAGGAAGAACTATGGAGCAAGATTCAGGAAACGTGGTATGCTATCCCTGTCAGCATATGTCGAAGCCTCGTTAAGTCAATGCCGAGGAGAGTGCGAGAAGTGATCCGAAATAATGGTTATACTACTAAGGAGTGTATCGAATATAAGCTATCCACATACATTTGCGTTGTATGCATGTATTTGTGATGGTTTTTATGCTCTGAACACTGCATGCTGTGCGTTTGACTGTCAGCTTTCTTTTGTTTACTTGTTTGTGCGGTTCAAATTCTGCGTTTTCAAAATGTCGCGTATTGAAACGGAAGTGAAAATTAAGGTTCTGGATACATGACTAGGTGAGAAGGGTATTACTTTGCGAAAATTGGCGAAGCGGTTTGGAATTCATCATGCGAGTGTTAAAACCATCATTAATAAGTTTGGGGAACACTATTCTTTGGATGAGCTACCAAGAAGAGGCAGAAAACCCGGTTCTTCCAACCCGAAACTGGAGCAGAAAGTGGTGAAGAACAAATAAATGTCAATACGTGATTTGGCCAAAAAAGCAGGAACGAGTGTCGGAATGATCCAGCGTCTTTTGCAGCGTCCGGATGCATGGGTTTTGATGGACGATGAGACCTATGTAAAGGAGGACTCAAAAACCCTTCCAGGTCCACAATACTTTACTGCCGTCGTTGGGGAGGATGTGAGCGATGCGGACAGGTCGATTCAAGTGGAGAAATTCGGTCGAAAGGTACTGGTATGGCAAGCAATATGTTCCTGTGGTTTGAAGTCAACCATTTTTTACACTACCGGAACTATAAATGCGGAAATCTATCGATCTGAGTGTCTCCAGAAGAGATTGTTGCCTTTATATAAGAAGCATAGTACACCTCCACTGTTTTGGCCGGATTTAGCGTCGGCTCACTATGCCAAAACCACTCTCAATTGGCTTGCGGAAAAGGATATAGATTTCGTTGAGAAAAATATCAATCCACCAAATTCGACCCATCGAACGTTACTGGGCAATCGTGAAGAGGTTTTTCGAGAAGACTGGTAAGGCAGCTGGGAACATGCAGGAGTTCAAAAAAATTTGGGCTCAAGCGTCCAAAAAATGCGATGCAACACTTGTCCGGAACTTGATGAAGAGCATTCGATCCAATGTTCGAAAATTCGTGAAGGAATAACTTAAATTTCATCCGGTGTATCGGTTTTCAACATAATTTGAAAGAAAGTTTGTGGATAGCTATTTAACTTATTAACGATACACTCCTTAAATACTGATGATCAAAGCTGAGGAAAGCAGTTTTCTGAATGAATTACGGGTGATCTTATTCTATTGTCACATCATTTACTTGCTCTGAAATGCTGGAATGGCAGTTTTTTTTTCTTTATTGTCTTAATTACCTTGAAAACGTCTTATTTTGTTGAGAAGTATAATAAACTACAATTTTAAGTTGAAATCATTCAATTTTATACTTAACTAGTGGTCTTATTGTTTTGTCCGTCACTGTATGCTGCAAAGGATAAAACATGTGTTCCATGCATAGAAGTTAACTCAGCATCAGCAAGTCACATTCCGTACCATCGTAATGTAGTTATTTAATATATCTTTTCATAAAGCACCTTAACTTCAGTTGACAAACAGAAGGCTTATCTAACAAAATCGTGATATTCACTTTGATAATGTAAAACCAACCCCTATCTCAGTATCGTAAATAATAAATGCTTAACAACGGGAAGATTATAACACACTATCAACCTAATCACAATGCAACGAAATGAAGCTAATGACTTCACGATACCATCTAGAGTATATTGTGCGCATCATCGCGGTAGCCCCCGTTCGATGATTGGTTTACCATTAAGATCGATCTAAACTAAGCCGCTAAGCCGGTTCCAATGCAATAGACGCATCTCTCAACTCACACCAAATGCCAACATACGCAACGCACGATGAGTCAAACGCGGGAAAGAGGCTAAGTAGGGTGGTAGGGGCACAAAACAAACATACGAAAAAATGTAGCAACTGTGTACAATTTGGCACGTGTAAATGAGTTTAAAATCGAAAGGCGTGAGAATTTGATCCTATTAATGATAATCGACTGCCGTCATTCGTCAAAACCAACCAGTTTACCTACGTCGCTGCTTGGACATTGGGAGGTTTCTCGCTTCCATTCATGATGAACTGTAACTAGCTACCAACACATGTAGTTCACACATTCCAAACCAACATTCATCAGCGCATCAGACGGCAGCCTGGTGAATGGAGCGTGGAGTGATTCCCCAACAGGGAAGTGCTTCCAGGTTCGTTGTAGAGTTCACGCAGAAGGTTAGAGGATGATTCTTAAATTTTGTAATGCCGGTCTAGTTGAGCTAACAGATTATTCCGGAAGTACAAGTAACTTTTAATACAAGAGATGGTCTTTGGATCCAAATTTTGCATTAGTCAAAACTGCTCTATAAAAAAGTAAATTGTTCAACACTGGTCCGTAGCTCAGACATATTAAGCCAAGAACCGTTGATGAGTGTTGATTTATTTCAGCACTAATTTCAATTGTGTCAGACTGATTGTTTTTGCTAGTAACGGAACGGACTATCAATGCATGCTGCATAATTGAAACGATTAATGCAGGTATGTCGATAGGGTTATATGTGCTGCCTGTGAGAAAGAGCCCAAGAACTATTGTATTTGAGCTTGGAACTTGGTGTTTTAATATTTATTTAGTGGTTGGAATATACAAAGGTACAGCACAACCGGTTAGAGCTGGACATATCGATAATCACATACCTAGATTGAACGATCTCCCTTCTATTTGGTATGGTTTGCCTTGAATGACACTCAACCTTTTCAACGATGTTGGAAACAGGTTGATTGATTGACTAATTGTGTTTGATTAGGACAAAGAGTTGAACAGTGTCTTTCGGTGGTCTTGCTACCCGGTGTGCAAGGCCGGAACTGTCGACGCCATAGGCGATGGTTTTTTTTTGTCTTACGTTGCATAGAACAATTCTGGTTTTGCTGAAATTGGCTATGCGTTTCGATAGTACCTTTCTTTTCCAATGTTTCGGGTGGCT
The DNA here is from genome assembly GCA_034211315.2 of Aedes japonicus. Classification (NCBI taxonomy): domain Eukaryota; kingdom Metazoa; phylum Arthropoda; class Insecta; order Diptera; family Culicidae; genus Aedes; species Aedes japonicus. The sequence continues at coordinate 5,707 of JASCZW010013046.1, forward strand.
ATGAAAACATTCGATGATGGAAAATTAGATTCACCTATCTTGTGATAGTTCTGATGCAAGCAATTTGAGAAAATGTATCACATTATAAGGTGTGGTCCAGTTGGAATTGAAACATAGACTATTGCGCTTATTTCGGATATACATTAACAAAATAGTATTCTGTTTTAATTTAAATGTTCGACTTTATGTGATCTTTAGAGGAGAAATACAAAAAAAAAATTAATCATCTCGATTTCGAAGGAATTTGCGGACTTTTCCCAGATCACGTTTCATCAACCGGCGCACATTATTCTCATTCATTGTTTTGGCAATCTTATTCCACTTGGTTCTCAATTCATTGATGTTTTTGACGACACTGCCATTCACCTTCAGCTTCCTCTTCATAATAGCCCAAAATCTCTCTATCGGTCTGAGCTGGGGACAGTTTGGTGGGTTGGATTCTTTCGGTTACAACTGAATCCCGTTGGTTTCATACCACTGTAGCACTGTTTTACTGTAATGGCAGCTTGCAATATCTGGCCAAAACATTACAGGTTCCTTGCGGGATCTGATGAATGGCAATATTTGCTTTGGGAGACATTCTGTTCTGTACAGCTTTGAATTATATGTCTTATCAGTGATGAAAACCTTGGTCTTTCTACTGCAGCTGCCTTGCCAACTTGTGTATTTACCTGTAAATTTATCTACAAACACAAACTTGAATTCGGCAGGATCATCTCCCCGAGCCGTAGCAAAGTAAATTTTTCGTCCCGGTAGTTGTTTGAAATGGCCCTTTACATAGGTTTCATCATCCATGAAGAGACATCCATTGAATTTTGTCAACATACAGTTTTCTGGCACGGGTTCTGGCCACATTGTTCTGCTTTTAATCCCTATTTGGTTGTCTACAGGCACGGAATAACTTGAAGCCTTCCCGCAGACGAATCCGTTGCGCGCGAAGCGGAACTTTTTGGCCAAATCGAAGACTGAAATGTTGGGACCACGAAGGGTATTCCAAATTATTGTGCACAATTATTTTTCTTCTTTTTTCTTCCATTCTGTATTTCTCTGTATTTTTCTTCATAGTTTACAAATCCGACCACTAGGGTCGCTGTAAGAATAAAATATGTTTGTTCTAATACTTAATGAGCTACACCTTATGTTAATATTTTGATTAAATTTGAGGATAGTTGTATTTCGTTTTTCTACTTATTGATTTAAAGTTTTTTTCAGATTTCAATGAAGAGATAACTGGTTTTTCGAAAACATTTTTTTCATGTACTTTGAAAGGAAAATCTTCTCCTGAAATGCTTTTCGTATCCACTTTAGCATTCTTTTTAAGATTTCTAACGTTTTGCGTAAACATGCTGTAATGCAGTATTTACAAAAGACTGTCTGAGTTTTTCGTGGAAACAGTTTTGAAAAAAAAAACTCACATACAGCAATTGGCATTATTGAATGTTATTATAAATCTATGCTAAAACAAGAATAAATCCGCCTTGCATTATGATTGTTACTTGCGATGTGCTTCACATTGTCGCTTCACTCTGATCAATGGGGCTATTCATAAACCACGTAGACTTTTCTGGGAGGAGGGGGTGGTTGACAAAAGTCTACGCTTCATACAAAGTTTCAAAAAAATGTATGGAGAATCGTCTACGAGGGAAGGGAGGGAGGGGGGTCTGACATTTTCAAAAATGAGTCGATGTGGTTTATGAACAGGCCCAATAGTGCACGTATACAATCGCATACCGTCCTCATTCAGAAGCTTTCGCAGTACTTCGAGCATCTACAAGTTAAGAAATATACACATTCCGGGTGCGATTTTTTTGAGTTATGTTGTGTCATACATTTTAATCATATACTAAATAATCAAAGATGTTATGCAGATGTAAATTTAAATTTTAAAGCCCGCTTCACCTTAACCCAGTTGACTTCTACCAGCGTGTGTCATGACAATAACAACACGAATCGCGTTGATTACTAGAGTAATTGTTTTGATACCAACCAGTCATCTATGACGCTCAAATGGCCGGTGATAAATGCGAAAATTGCGCATGCAAGGTCTTCGCTAAACGGAGTCAAGCTGAGATCATGATCGGCTCCCTCCGCTCACTGAACCTGCTCGACCGCCTGGTTGTCTATCCCAAGCCCTGGCCAGCAGCTGCAGCGCGCAGAAGTAGATTTTGGGTTGTAGGTGCCAGCCAGTAGTGCAGAGAACGGGTTTGTCGATGCCGATGTCCATTAGTCATGCAGTAGAGTGAACCGTGCCCACTGTAAATGTATCGCTGTACCGCACCAAACAACCGGTACCTTGTGTCTAGTACGTGTTTGAGTGCCACTGGCCACTGGTAACGGGTCCAAATAGACTGCCACCATTCCCCAGGGTATCCATAACTTGATGTGGACAACGCGGAATGACCCATGAAGTTGCCGATATTGAATGATGGGTTTCCTTTCTAATAGACCTTCCGAGCAAATTCATTAACTGCGGTCTCGGTGCCGGTGTGATTCAAGGTGTGGCAAATTCCTGCAAGGCTTTTCCTTGTTTTGTCTTACTGAGCCAGTTGCACCCAGAATTGCATGCCGCATTGACATCGGAATGAAACAGAATCCTATTTGTTCCTTCTCGATCTGAGGTGCGCTGTAGCTTTGGAAAATTGATTAAAACTAATGTTTATTTTTCTACTTCAGAAGTTTCCTTTGTAATGTAACTGCAAAAATATCATGGCGAATTGTGCGTTGCGTTTTCTAGTGTGATTATCTATCAACAAAAATGCCATCATAGCTCGAGAAGCTCATGATCATTGTCATAGACGATGCCACCTTCAACTCCACTATAATCGTACAACAGCTGGTAGTGGGAACACCAATCCGTGATCTGCTTAATCCGTAGGTTCGCGGACAATTAAGCGGTTAATTGTGGGAAAAAATGATTTGACTTGCCTTTACGGCTTTTCTTCACGCAAACCGCCAGCTTGCGGGTGAATTGGTTGGTGTGTATTAAGTATACTTAGTATACCGAGCAAAGCAAGAACTGCGCGCACCAATTAGAAGTCGTCGAACTGTGAAGTGCCTTACATGGTTCCGGATAGGAAGGGCATACTCTACCGAACTATTCGCTGGAGGCGGTTCGGTTCGTTCCGGATCCATTCATAAAAGCGTTTCGTCAGGCGGAGAAATGATCTGTATCGGCACTGACCGATTGAACAATGTAAATTAATTTGATGGTTGTTTACGATGAATGTTGTTGGTAATAAGTTGCTTTGATTAACATGCACTATTTAGAGGGTGATTGTAAATGAATACATCGAAACTAACAAGGGCGATAACTAGTAGCGGTAAGGACAAAGTTAGATGTGGAAAAGCATACAAGCAATATCATGTACTTAAAACATTCACCGGTAGCGGCAACAAATAGATGTTTTGTAAATCAATTATGCGGAGTGTCAGGTCACTCTGATCACAAGACGTTGTTGATCTATTGAAGCTTCATATGCTCAGCTTATTATTCAGGTGTGTGAAAATTCCATTATTCGTTTTTTTTTCAAACCGGGCCTAAGACTCATCACTGACAAGGTAGAATAATTTCAGACGACGCTAAAGGGTGTTTCGATCAAAATTTGATCGACTTAAACTTGACGCATTTCCTTGCATCGAGCATTAAAATTAAATGTTGCACACCCCTCATTTTGAAGATGTGTGCGTGTAGCATCATGGCCTTATTTTGATTTTGAGATTAGCACTACAGTTAGGATGTTATTTTGAGAAGGAAATAATTTCTCATCACCATGAGGCGCTAGGAGTAGACAGCAATTTTTTTGTTAGAACAAAGTTGTTAAGAGAAAGTATTGATAGTTCCGTTAGCTCACGGCAGGCTGTGAAAATTGAATAGAAGTAGTTTGAAATTGAGCGGAGGGCATTGTGAGGTAGTATTTCGAAACAGGAACACAAACTTTTACCAAGCATCCCCATGCGGGGTAGGTCAAGGCATGATCGAATGCACCACCTTGACTGGTGTTATGGTGTTATGAAAATATCGTCGAAGGAAGAGAAGCAACGCATCAAAATTTTGCACGTGCACGTGATTTTCGCCATCGAAACTACTCTCACGCCAATTTGGTGAAATTGTTGAATATAGCTAAATCAACTGTTACCAACGCACAGTGGATAAAAATGAACTAAGATTCCCAAGTAAGAGAAGCCGGTTGATTTGTTAGGTAATTTCTCTTCAGGAATCATTTGGTATGGTTTAAAAACCAGCGACTTCTCTTACTTGGGAATTTTAGTTCATTTTTTCCCAATGTGCAACGTATTAAAATTGTTCGGTGAACGTTTGTCGAAAGCCAGGAAAGCTGGATCGGAGGGAAATCTGAAGCCGGAGGCCACAGCGATGACAAAAAGAGTTGCCCGTTATTTTGAGTGGAACCCCAAACTCTCCGTCCGAGATTCCGCAAAGAAGCTGGGAGTGGTGCCTTCAACCGCGGATAGAGCTAAAGAAACGAGCTGGACTGTCGATTTACAAGAAAGTGGTGACTTCAAATCGCATGAGCATGAGCATGATTGACCGCCCGAGGTTGCTACTCCGTTGTTGCCAGATCAGCTGTTATTACACAGAGAACTAACAAATGATGCTTGAGACTAACATACAGCTTCAATGTGTAAAAACTGGTGATCCCATACTTAGGCAATACCGGCGCCAGCCCCGGTACCAACAGTAAGGATGCCATTGGGGCCACGCACAAAATGTGATAGTGGTTTTTCATTGGAAAACTAGGAGATGTTTTACAATGCTGGAAAGCCGATTAAACCAACAGTAAGGATGCTATTGGGGCCACTCACAGAGTGTGATAGTGGTATTTTATTAGGAAAACAAGGCAATTCATCTCAACGCCTCAGAGCCAACTTGGACCGATCTACACCAACAGTACGGATGTCGCAGGAGTCCCTTACAAAATGGGACAGTGGTTAATTTGTTCCAAGATAGGGTGGCCCGACGAGCATGCGAACGAACAATTAGAAATTGTTGACTCCAAATCGCGACGATAAACAAAACACGTTGGTCCATGCACGATCGCGAAAGTTGTTCACGACTATGCTGACGAAGTTTGATGGCGTAGTACAGGACGATGAAACTAACGTCAAGGCAGACCTTAAACAGCTTCGTGGACAGGAATTTTATACGGCACGCGGGCGTGGAAAGGTGGCAGATATTTCAAGCACATTAAACTGTCAAAGTTCGCGAAGAAATATCTGGTGTGGCAGGCCATCTGTACCTGTGGCTTGAAGAGCATCGTTTACATTGCGATCGGAGCCGTCAACCAGGAAATTTATCTGAGCGAGTGCCTACTGCCTTTCCTGAAGCGACACAATTGTTCCGTTCTATTTTAGCTAGATTTGGCATCTTGCCATTACGAAAAAAAGGCCATGGTGGTGCCCAAGAACAAGAAGCCTCCCAACACGCCAGAGCTCCGCCCAATCGAACAATATTGGGCCATCGTCAAGTGGAACCTTAAGAAGACTCAAGCTATTGTGAGCGACAAACAGTTCAAGGCAAACTTCCGTTCTGCGGCGAAAATAGTGAACAAGGAAGGTTAGCTGAATATTTCCCTTGTGTTATGTATTAGTTAAACTTGAAAAAGAAAAAGAATTTGACTTATTGATAAAAACTTTGATTGACACCACATTAATGTTAACACCTTTTAGTCTGCTTATTATCCTTCATACTCATTTAAAACTTATTACTTTCTCTATTTTTAAGCGTATTAGTGATACAATCATACCCTGTGCCCAATGGAAATAGACAATTTTACTTTACGAAAAATTCCTAAACTAGACCGGGAATCGAACACTGCCTCCTCGAACTTTAACGCTGTGCATTCGCTGACCATAGAAAAATACATAGATACACTAGTAATCACACTTTTTAGAAGTTATCTTTCTTGTTTTCAAAATAATTTAAGCAAAGTTAAAAAAAAATTCAGCTCGATGGTTTTTATATTGAATTAATGGATTTCTTTCATTTGGCTTGAGTTGTATGACTAGGTTGCACTATCCTCCTAATTAGAATATTTTGATGGAATTGTAAAGTTTGATAAAATACATCGTTTGTGCTTAATTAGTGTTCTTACAACATCCTAAGCTACGATTAAGTTAATTTATATTGGAGAATGGGATTTTGAAAGTTGCTCAGCCAGGCAATGAAATTCAAAATTTGAAGTTTTTGGAAGGCTGTTGAGGATTATCCAAAATTTAATTTTTTTGGAAATGTTCTTCCAGAACCTAGAGGTAGTATATAGAAGGTTATCTAAAAACTGCTCGAGAATATGCTAATTGCTTGACATAAGAAAAAGAAAAAGAACTTTTTTTATTTTTAATAATCATTTATTTGTACAGGCTCAATCGAATCAACTTTACAGAGCCAAATTTTCATATTTTAATACATCATTTATCTTAAAACTAAAGTTAGGAGGAAAGAGCCGATTACTCGCGGCTGTCTCGAGGTAAATAGGAATTAATGTTAGTCAAAAACACATAAATGAGTTAGTCAAAATGTTAGTCATGTTAGTCAAAATGTTAGTCAAAAACACATAAATGAGTTTCAAGTACTCCAAATCACGTACAGCCAAAATATCTCGAATTGGCACATTGGGTTGTCTACCTCGAGCCCGAAGGGAATCATAAAGCTCCGATCTGACTCCACGATGCTCAGCACATGACCAAACAACGTGATCTGCGTCCTGATAGTCTTTTCCACACTCACAGAGATTGCTGTCGCTCAGCCCAACCCGGTATAAATGAGCGTTCAAAGAATAATGATTGGACATGAGGCGAGAAGTCTCGACCCACATCCATTCCCCTAAACCATGATTTCTTCGACACCTTTGGGATGATAGAATATTGCCATCGCCCGTTGGGGAGGATGTGAGCGATGCGGACAGGTCGATTCAAGTGGAGAAATTCGGTCGAAAGGTACTGGTATGGCAAGCAATATGTTCCTGTGGTTTGAAGTCAACCATTTTTTACACTACCGGAACTATAAATGCGGAAATCTATCGATCTGAGTGTCTCCAGAAGAGATTGTTGCCTCTATTTAAGAATCATAGTACACCTCCACTGTTTTGGCCGGATTTAGCGTCGGCTCACTATGCCAAAACCACTCTCAATTGGCTTGCGGAAAAGGGTATAGATTTCGTTGAGAAAAATATCAATCCACCAAATTGCCCTCAGCTTCGACCCATCGAACGCTACGGGGCAATCGTGAAGAGGGTCTTCAAGAAGACTGGTAAGGCAGCCGGGAACATGCAGGAGTTCAAAAAAATTTGGGCTCAAGCGTCCAAAAATGCGATGCAACACTTGTCCGGAACTTGATGAAGAGCATTCGATCCAAAGTTCGAAAATTCGTGAAGGAATAACTTAAATTTCATCCTGTCTTCATTATGTTCAAGTTTAACCTCGTACAATAAAGGATCAATATTTTGTATGAATAAAATATCGGTTTTCAACATAATTTGAAAGAAAGTTTGTGGATAGCTTATTTTCGATACACTCCTTATTACCGGATCTATTTATTGGATCTATGTATAACAAAAATTAAAAGGAACTATGGACAAGGTTGACGTTGATGAACATAAGGATTTCAGTTGTATTGTTTTGTTGTAAATAGGGTATGCGTCCTCAGCCTATTATGCAACGATCGATTACATTTTTTACTATAACTCATAAAATTTTAAAGCTGTAAGCGAGATTTAACTAGTTATTTTACACTTGCTAAGATATGTTTGATAAGACATTTGGTAGTATGTATCACGAAAAGTTACACAACTCTTTTTATATAGCCAGAAACATTCTAGGAATATGAATTTAATGTCGGTCTACAGGCACCAAATTGGGTCGTCTTATTCGATGGATGTATTACTGCAGATTTATAAATGCTGTCTTTGTACGGTCAACGCCACATAACGCCTAAACCTAGCCTGTTGTATGAAAGGTTGCAAACATTGTTGTATGGCACATGAAAGATTGCAAACAATTTCGTTATTCACGCCTCCCTTGGCTTGGAATTAATCGAGGAGAAATTTTAAGCGCTTGTTAGAGTTAATTTCTTTTCTACACACTTAAAAATTATGAATTTTACACGAGACCTAATCCATGTTTGCAAATAGTCCGGGAACATAAGGTCGGGGAATGTAATAGTCGGGGAACGTAAAGAAAGATTTCGTGTAAAATTATGTCTCCTGAAACTGAAACATACGCAATTAGACAAAAGATGTGTTTGGTTGAATTTATTTTCTCTTCTCTTTCAACACATTCTTATGTGCTAAAGGACGCTTGCATGTGTCGGTCTCAGGGACAGAAATTTACACGAGATTTTGGTAGTGTGTATGTAAGTATTTTAGATATGAGCATGGTCTTCGGTTGAATTTAAAGAAGTTCTGACGTATGAAGAGATCGGTTTTTCATAATATCAAACAATTATTCCATGTGCGTACATAAAATAATACGTTTTGAATACTGAAAAACCTGGAAGTCATCTATTACAGAGTCTTTTCCGTGTTAGTAAAAATATATTAGTAATGGAAAGATAAATTGCGGGTTGCCCTGAATACGACGGATATTTGATCAAAATTCTTATATCTCTTAGATATTTTCAAATATGAAAGCATACATAAGACCTAATATATTTACTCACAAATAGTTTTTTTTTTTCTTCCTCCTAAATTCCAGAAACCAACAGTCAATCACCGAAGCTGCGCCCCTACCCGAGCTGGAGTGCACATCGACAAATGAACGAAGACGAAGCACCGGAAATTGTGTCCCCATTCCGGATACGAGCCGACCGCTGCGGTCGACTATGGGTGCTAGATACCGGAATATCGGACCTTCTGAATACCGCCAAAGTTCTAGCTCCCACTTCGCTATTAGTGTACGACCTGCACAATGACAACCTGCTGAGACGGTACAAGTTCCCCAAGGATCACGTCAAAGAGGGATCCTTCTATGCAAACATTGCAGTTGAAGATTCAAACTGCGACGATACATTTGCGTATGCAGCTGATCTTGGATCTCCGGGATTAGTAGTGTATTCATGGAAATCACAGGAATCTTGGCGTGTCCAACATCACTTCTTCCATCCTGATCCATTGGCTGGAAACTACACTATCACCGGAATTTCATTCCAGTGGGATGATGGACTGTTTGGAATGGCTTTGTCGAGACCTCAGAACGATGGATTTTCCACCATGTTCTTTCATCCTCTGAGTTCGACGAATGAATTTTCAGTTTCTACGAGGGTACTGAGGAATCAAACACTAGCTACGTCCGACAAAATCTACAAGGAGTTTAAGGTTCTCGGTTCCAGAGGACCTAACGGTCAAGCTGGTGTCGCATTCTTGGACCAGAAAACCGGAGTCATTTTCTACGCCTTGCCGAACTTGAACGCTGTTACCTGTTGGAAAACATCCAACCGAGCATACACCATCAAATCCCTCGGACGAGTGTACATGAGCATTACGGATATGGTTTTCCCGAACGATGTTAAAGTGGATGATGAAAGTAATCTGTGGGTTCTATCCGATCGGCTTCATCAGTATATGTATTCCACTCTGGATCCGAAGGATGTCAACTTCCGTATACTAACTGCAACCGTTAAAGACGCTATTGAAAATACAGCCTGCGATCTGAAAATCAAACCCCTGCCGGACATTATCACCAATTTGGGCGATATTCTGCGGCCATCAACAACGGCTGTTCCTCCCAAATCTGGGGCCCAAATGATGCTCATTTCTCACATGGTTCTTTTACTCACTGTTTTTGTTAAGATGCTTCTATAAACTTGTACACGATCGTAAGAACAGTGTGGTGGTGCTGAATAGAACAATCCTAACTTAATAATGACAACATAATCAATTCCATTAGTCTCGGAAAAGACTAAAAACTGCTAAAATTCATTCCACTTTAGCACAGCTTTCTCATCGCACCACGCAAGTTAATAAGGCACAGGAATTCACTCAAATAAGTCAAATAACGTTAAGTTTGAAGGGTCTTGTTTGTTACTCCATTACCTGTAAAATAAGCTACCGACGGAGAACTGTTGTAAATTATTTTCGCTTTCCTAGATAAGGCCACTAGAAGTAACATTTTAAACCGTAGCACGAATCGTTAGAAAAGATTCTCAAGATTACCATGATGAGTGATGATGATAAATGTTAAATAATCAGTATTGGAAATGAACAATCACAATTTTAATGTTTTTTTTTAAATACCCGCTGTAAATTATTGTTTTAACTATTTAACTCGATTGCACAGCCGATCGGGAAAACGTTTTAGCGAAACGCAATTCTCTGTGAAAACGTACAACTATATAAACAGGAAACAAAATTACTAAACTAGCTCATTCATCAATAATTGGTAAACCTTAAATGAAATGTTTTAGCAAAATTAAGAGTGTAGAATTGCAATGAAAATGTTTTCTGTGTAAATTATACCGTCCACGTGTCATATATCGAATGTTGTTAGTCATATTGTATGAAGGAAAGATGTATAGTTGTTGCAAAAACTGAAAGCAGTTGCTTATTTGATCCGAATAACCTGAACCTTTTTCATGTCTAATAATATAAAAATACACGGAGAAGAATCCGTTCCCAAATACTTACCTTGTGTGTAGCTGAAAAGGACGGCAAACTTCGAAACGTGAATAGTGCCTGCCTTCTTACGGAATAATATTCCGTTCCAGCGGTTCCAGTTGTCGAAATTACTTCGGTAGAATTGGTACAAATTACTTCAGGTCTTTGCTTGTGAACTCTGGATCAACAATAGAAAAGGGCCCATCAATATTTGTAAACAAACACTCCTGAGCCCGTTTTCTCGCAAGCCGCTGGCTACACACGCAGACCTACAGAATCATCGTGTAGGGGAAACTTTCCCTACATGATGATGGTATTGGTTGTGTGGGTGGCCTGCGCCTTAGCAGAGGAAATAGGCTCAGAAGTGTTTGTTTACAAATGTTGATAGGCCCTATTCTATTGTTGATTCAGAACTGCATACTAGGCTTTAACGCTAGTATGCAGCTCAAAAGTAGTGTGCATTAGTATAGGGCAAGTAACGGTCAAGAAATGCTTTTACTGTCGGGCTTACTCACATTGTATACAGGGCTGAAGAGGAGGGCAAACTAGGGGACGATTTTGTAACGTTAGTAACGCCTGCCCATGTGAATCTACACTCCTGTTCCATTCTACTCATTGACTGAGTAGAATTATATTACTTTCTCGTTTTCTAACACGGATATGTTACTTCAATTTTCATAAAAAGTGGATCAAGTCAATTTTTGATTAGATACATTTTTCACGAAAATTGAGTAACATTTCCATGTGAGGAGACTAGCATAATTCTACTCCGTCACTAAGTAGCACGGAACGGGAGTGAAAATGGGCCTGTCACTTTTCCTTGCGGAATAATATTCCGTTCGATTATTCAGCAAGAAAAACTGACATGTCGACCATACTGGAGTAGTTTCCCAAATTAGAAATGGTAAAAATTACTTCATGTCTTTACTTGCCAGCTGCACACTAGGCTTTAACCAAAATTATAGTTCTATCAGATGATCCAATCTTTGCAAGTCGATCAGCTTTCATTTCGTTCAATACCACAATGACCAGGAACCCAATAGAGATTTACCTTGTTGTGACAGGACAATTACTCTAGTTAAACGTGCATTAAGGATGTGCACCTATTCGCGTATTAATTTTAGTTTTACATAAACTTGACAGATGGAAAATAATCGATTAATCGATTCAAATTCCTTTGTTGTTTATCAAGAAACTTTCAAATGTCTGTCAAAATTGAGTTCCCGTCTGTCAAAAATAAGTCAACTTGAGTAGCAGTCTTAATCGATTATTTTCCATCTGTCAAGTTTCAGTGAAAATTAAAACTAATTCGCGAATTGGTACACAGCCTATGAATAGCGACCAAATGTTGTCGATATTTCATGCAATTACCCTGCCACCTGGTGCTCGGTTCACCGGTCAGTTGAAAAGAAAATTTGACAGCTCCATCAGTTTGTTTACGGCAGCCATGGCGAGAACAGTGCAACAGTTTCGATCCAGGCCTAAAAAAGTCGGCCATTGTGGCTCACGTCGTGTCAGCCGGATAAGATCGTGGAAACATTTACAAGATTCTTGCACTTCTGGAGAAGGGAGAGTCCATCGACCGGCCGTCTAACTGTTTTAAGCAACCGGAGGATTCAACAGAAGCTCAAACGGGAGACGGAAGGCAAGGTTGCCAATTATTTCCGTGCGTTGGGCAGGCAGGTGTGACCGACCAAACGGTCAAGAAGCATTTGACCAAAATGGATGCGGAAGAGTCAGTCAGGCTACTTCACCTCTCGGACAAAAGAAATTAGCAGCGATGTGAACTTCATCTAACAATTATCTAACACCGCAGCGGAAAAGGCAAATAGCTGCATTTTATTATTTTTACATAATTTAATATTTCATTACCACATGACGTGGCTGGATAGCTCAGTGGTTATCCGTTCTGCTTACTGAGCAGATGGTCGGGAGTTCAATCCCAGGCCCGTCCCTTTCCTTGTCATTTGTCACTTGTCTCTTTCTATCACCACTAGATTTAAAATAAAAAGCAGTCTACTGCGCTTTCATTGATCGCATCACTTACCACAGTGAATCCATGATCTAAAAATATCCTGCCTCACTAACACAAAACTATCCTTCCCTTGACAATTGTGGAGACGCAGAGGTAAACACGGTCTCTAACCAACGATTGTCAAACTAATCATCCTTCCCCCCTCCCCAAAGACCGTGAGGACGTGGCCGGCGCCGGTACTGATCTATAAATAGAATTAGTGAACTTGTACATTGAAGATGCAAAAGCCTACTCCCAAGCTCCATCTATGTGGTTCTCTGTGCAATTACACTAGTTCTGATCGGTAACGGAGTAGCAACTACGCTACGCACGATCTTTTATTAAAAAAAACAAAAAAAATTAATATTTCATTACCACATCGTAATATTTTCATCACAATATCATTGCATATTATTGTAACCATATTCAAATTATTATGAAAAACAAATGAATAATTATAATTATGGGGCGGCCAATTAAAGAAGTCGAGTCGACCTTCACTGTGGACGACATATGTATTATGCTATTACAGATGTCTAGATAAACAAAATTTTCCCTCGAGCTGGTCGACTCAACCGACCACTCGGAAACTTGTTATTGATTTGTCCCATTTTGTCAAGTAAGAGTTTGTTTTTATACGCGTTTTACATTGGTTAGCGGTCATTGGCTGAGCAGGGTAAGAAATACACTAAACTATTATTTTTGGCAGTTGAATTAACAGAAAAATAATTTACTTTTGGCAAAAAAATGCCTAATATTATTAAAAACCAAAACAAATGCCGTGAACTAATTGAAATGCATATTAAAATCACCAGAATGTTTTAGGGATGGTCCATTCATTATGTCACGCGGTAATGGGGGAGGGGGATTTTGCGAAAACTTGACGATCCATACAAACAAATTTGAAGGTCCATAAAAAAAACGTGACAAGGGGGGTATTAAAAATGAAACTTATTGCGTGACATAATTAATGGACATTCCCTAATGGACATTCCCTTATACTTCTCAGAAGGATAGGAAGCACTTGTTAGTAGTTGTAGCAGGAATATCCCAAAAAATAAGGAACTAACACTAAAAGTATACAATGAAGATCATATTTCCCAGAAGTTCAGCAGAGAAATCGGAAATCATCAGAGGACTAATCAGAACTTCAGGAAAACGTTTGAATAAAGGGCTTCTTAGAAGTTTGGAACTTTTAGAGTTTCTGTAGTTCTTCCCAGAAAATCAAAATGCAGAATTTTAGGAAAAAACTTTCCCTGTGTCTAGGATGAAACTATAATTAATTTAGGGACCACCACTGGAGACTTTAATTTTACCAAGTTCTTAAATCGTAGTTTTAAGTGAATTAGCATAGATTGCTCTTTTAACATGGAGCAATATGACAAACAAGTCTCAATTTGAAACATTTGAAAAATAGTATTTCTGAACTTCAACTACTATTCCATGAGAGTCAGTTATGCGCTTGTAAGCAGTATAGGTTTATAGTAAATAATTTTTTGTTTAATGGTGTTATGTTTAGATATTCCATTTATTTCAGAAATCATCAAAACGGGCAATGTAACTAGAATGACATAGGGATTTTTTTTGAAAACAGGTCTTATAGAATAATCTGTTGATTCTTAAGAAGAAATCTAATGTATTTATATTAAAATTTTGTCTTTTTGATTTGACTGACATTATCTGTTCTTCAGCTTTTCCGACACTATCATGATTTTAAAACATACTTACGAACAAACAATGCTGTTTAAAATACATTTGGAAACTTCAAATGGATTGTAAACACAATTTATTCAAGATCTAACAATTTATCAGCCTTGTCACCTAATCGTGAAATTTTCTATTTTTTATTTTTTAAATATGTCAATTTTCTAGCAATAATTCAGTGGCGCATTAAAATGTTCGAACTTTTGTGTTATAAAACATCAATAAACTGAATCTCGCATGAAAAATTTATCAATTGCAAAAAACAGATGCATTTATGGTCAATTTAACTATTAATTTACGTAAGTATCTGCTTTAGAAAAGAAATATAGTAGCTTCCACTCAAAACAAAACAAAAGTCCCCATTCAGCAGAACGAATCGGAAAATGGAATCTTCAAAACATATTTGTGACAGACTGGATGTGTTCTTAAAGAGGAAAATCATAAAATTATCAAAACTTGTGGTAGTTTTATCATAGTTTTAAGCATGTCTTCAATGTCATTAGAAGTATGTACCAATAAAACTATCAAGTTTTAAGCGAACCTTGGGAAATAGTCTTGAGAACCTCCTGTAGTATGGGCCTTTTGGAACTTATGAGGGTTTTATGGAGGTTTTATCGATGTTATGTAGAATATCTAGTTTTATGCGTGGTTTTATCAAATGAGTCTTGAAAACTTCTTCAAGTGTACCTTAAAATTGAATTTGTTACTTGGGTCATTGTACCAAGAAGTTTTTTTTTTTCAGCAAATGGCTACAACGTTTCAGCTCTCAACTACTAAGAAATATTTACCAGATTGAATAATTAAATTTAAAACACAACGATGAATTAGTTCTTCTGTGCTATGCATATATTCCCATTCAATTTGACAAATAATTTGCAATACGAACTGAAGCGCACTAGTGAAATAAGCGTTGTTCATAATGTTAGATATTATAAAATGCTCAATTTCGCAGGCTTAAAGGGTGATACGGTCAAAATTTGGTCAAGGGAAAACGCGTGTAAATCGGTGAAATCGTTTATTTAAAAAATCAAATTAAATTTCTTTTTCAAGTTCAATTAGTATAAAATTCAGGAAAAATATTCAGTTAGGCTTCCGCTTTTCCAAATCCGAATTGCCGGGCCTTACGCTTGACCCCTGCCATCAGATTTTGTACAGCCACCTTGTCCACCTTCTTCGCCGCAGAAAGCCAGTTTGCCTTGAACTGCTGCTCGTCCTTAGCAGTTTTTTTTTTGGTCTTCTTTAGGTTCCGCTTGACAATAGCCCAGTATTTCTCAATTGGGCGGAGCTCTGGCGTGTTGGGAGGGTTCTTGTCCTGGGAACCACCTGCACGTTGTTGGCGGCGTACCACTCCATGGCCTTTTTACCGTAATGGCAAGATGCCAAATCCGGCCAAAACAGTACGGAACAACCGTGTTTCTTCAGGAAAGGCAGCAGACGTTTATTCAAACACTCTTTAACGTAAATTTCTTGGTTGACAGTCCCGGAAGCTATGAAAATGCTGCTTTTCAAGCCACAGGTACAGATGGCTTGCCAAACCAGATATTTCTTTGCGAACTTTGACAGTTTCGTGTGCTTGAAAATATCTGCTACCTTTCCCTTTCCTTTTGCCGTATAAAACTCCTGTCCCGGAAGCTGCTTGTAGACGGCTTTGACGTAGGTTTCGTCGTCCATTACCACGCAGTCAAACTTCGTCAGCATCGTCGTGTACAGCCTCCGGGATCGCGCTTTGGCCGTCGTATTTTGTTTATTTTGTAAGTCGATAGTCCGGCTCATTTTTGGCTCGATGCACGGTTGTAGACGATACACCCAGCTTATTTGCGGCATCTCGGAGAGATAGGTTAGGTTTCGCTTGAAACTACCGGCAACTCTCTTTGTCGTCTCAGCGGCTTCCGGTTTTCGATTTCCCCCGATCCAGACTTCCTGGCTGTCGACAAACGTTCCCCAAACACTTTAATTACATTTGTAACGGTTGATTTGGCAACTTTTAGCGATTTTGCCAACTTTGCGTGTGAGTAGCTCGGATTTTCGCGATGCGCGAGCAAAATTTTGATACGCTGCTCTTCTTGCTTGGACGGCGTTTTGACAACTGAAGAGTGAATTCCAAAATCAAAATAGGAGCAACATTCTACACACACACACCTTCAAAATGAGGGGTGTTCAGGTTTTTTAAATGCAAAATTGAAAGAAATACGTCAAGTTGATATTGACCAAATTTTGACCGTATCGCCCTTTAATACCGCCACGTAGCGATGGAATTCCGAATGAAACGATTCATCTTTCGACTGCCCTTGACCTTCTGAACAACTTTGCTGGAAACTAGAACTTTCTATCTCTTCAGAATCACGAGATAGAACAAGTTGAAAATGTTTAATTTGGCATGCTCACTAGTGCCACTTAGCGGTGAAATTCCGAACAGAACGATCTATTTGTTGAATGCCCTTGACCTGCTGAACAACTTGGCCGACGACAAGAATATCCATCATATCCGAATAACGAAATAGAACATGTTGAAAATGCTCGATTGTGCATGCTTGCTAGCGCCACGTAGTGGTGATATTCCAAACAAAACGGTTCACCTCTCGAATGTCTTTAAGCTTCTGAACAACTTTGTTCCCTACACACATTCACTCCGATCCTATTTTGTTTTCTGGCTCTGGGGCCCTCGCTTGCCTCTTGTAACTTGTAATTTTCTAAACAGTGGACTGGATAGCAAGTTCACTGTTTAGAAAATCTTCTAAGTGTTTTTCATTGCAAAAGACTTAGCACATTACGCAGTTTGTTTTCACAAGGATTTCGGAATTAGCACGATTCTTTTTACACGGGTTGGAAAAAACCGTGATAATTCCGGAATCCATGCAAATAAACGTATGTAAAAAAACCTTAGTGTATAGTCTCGCGAGATTGTGGCTCGTCTCTGGATCCTGAGGCTCATGGTTTGAACCGATTGTCGAACTTTTTTTTCTGTGAATAAAATTTGCATAAGAAAATTCTATGAAATTTGCAATATCTTCTGGCAAATTTCCATACGATATTCCTATGAATTCCTTTCGATTTGTTCGCTCAGTGTATTTTTTTCCAAAGGATTTATTCCGTTTAATGGCCACACAATTATTTTTTACATAGTATAAATAGCTGACTACGAACGATTGAACACAGAATTTCATTGATAAAAGTCCCCCATAGAAACGTCCCCCAACATAATAGTAATTCCATGCGTTGTTTGATCTCCAGCAGCTTTTCTGACTGATAACAGTTTCAATTAATTCAATTGTATGCAATAGTGATGACTCGCGCGATTCAACAGCAACTAGGATATATCGTTACAAACGATTTGAAGCACAAATCTGAAATTTATGGCAGCCATAATTCATTTTCCGATACGCTTATTTCATCACTTTGTATTTTGCCACCCATGTATATAAGGGTGGATCGCTGCTTTGTCATACAGTGTCCATATTCGGCGTTTGTCTCAAAAACCATGAGAACTAAACGTTTCAACTCACTTTTTGACAAAACAAAATTGTTCAAGATTATGATTATCGTTTGACACATTTGCATTTATCCTTAAAATTATTGATTTTATTTGGGTTTCCCAGAGAGAATTAGAGTAAGTCGAAGCGGTGCTCTTTCCTATCCAATATAAGTCTATCATTCCTTTCGTTCTTCAACTGGATCACGGTTATGAACTGATAAACATGAAGTATTTATGGTACAGGCAGACAATATGTATCCCCACTCATGTCGCAATTTTATGTATAAATAGTAGCATCTCGAATATTTTCTCATTGTCGATATGTTTGTTGATCATGGATGTTGTGCTCCGATGAACAATGAATCTATTCAATAAAAAGGTTAAGTGCTTAGTAGTGCTAGACTTAGCGTAGACTAAGAATGATCCGTGAAAAGCTGAAACAAAAATTTTGGGATGTTCTACACTTTTTGTGTTACGATCCAAAACGATTGGTGAGAATAATTGTGCTGAGCATTTGCAGTGTTGTGGTGATATTCCAGGTTTGCGTCAAACATTAAATGTCATAAAAATCAACAAATGAATTTTGTTCAATTGTAACTAGCTGACAGAATGCTTCCATAAGTTGATCCATCCGCCCATAACAACTCATTCGCGGTTCGATTTGAACGAATCAATGACCTACCCGGCGATAACCTTTTGCCGGAACCCACCCTACAAGTACGACGTGATGGAACGATACAATCTGTCTCAGCATCCGAAATATGCCAGTTCCTTCAATAACTTCAACTTCAATCAGAGCACGTTGAATGAGCTGTTTCGAGAAGCAACCTACAATCAGAGTGAATTCTTCATACAGTACGGATTGAATGGACTGGTCGATAGTGAGTGTTGCAATCCGCGTTAACAGAAAAACAACTATTTTGGATTAATCACGATACTTTTCCAGATGTCGAAGTGATCAGTAGCATGCATCTGGATATGGGACAGTGTTATACGTTGAACCCGTTGACAACGACAGATCGTTCGTGGAAAGGCGTCGGGTATTCCATTTTGCTCCAGCATGACACCAGAGATGATGTTTACTATTTGGGTGAGGATCTACCCGGATGGCACGTTTTCATTCATGATCCGATGGAGGGATTTGCAGGTGATTTAGAAAATAAAAATGTGTTTCATAAGTTCTGTGTACGGAAAGTTATCGTTCACAATACCTTTCGGATGTGTTTAGTAGCTGTATACTTTCCGTGGCTATCAAATGTAGACTTATTCTACGCGGCGTGTGCCGTGGGATGACAGTTGTCAGTTCGCAGTCACATGACTTTTCTTATTCGTTTCGGAAAGTCAACTTGGGTGACGTGAGAGCTTCATTTCCAGGTGAGTGACAAAGTGAACCACAAGTGACTCCTTGCTCATTTGCAAAAGTGTCAGATTGATTGATTGCTCGTCCGTTACCTTTACATTTTATTGCTGGTTTTATTGTCGTAGTTGTGATAACCGTATGCTAATTTTACTAATTATTTAAATTTTGTGCTAACGTATCAACTTTAGTTCACTCATAGAGCACGACGCGAGATTGGACACAAAACTTATAGTTCTTACAAACGGAAAAGGAACATAAATTTTACCTATTACTATCGACCAGTTTCGAGCTCGATTCTGCGCATCTATATGATGTTACTGATTACACAAAGAGAACAGCTTCGTACTAAAGGGTGTTTCAATAAAAATTTCGTCGACTTAAACTTGACGCATTTCCTTTAATCGTGCATTAAAAACTTTGCACACCCCTCATTTTGAAGATGTATTCGTGTAGCATGCCTCTACTTTGATTTTGAGATTAGCACTTCAGTTATCAAAATGTCGTCGAAGGAAGAGAAGCAACAGCAATGCAAAATTTTGCACGTGCATTGTGAAAATCCAAAGTACTCTCACGCCAAGTTGGCGAAATTGTTGATTTTGCCATCCAGCGTAATAAAGTGCCCGTAAGTGTTGTCGACAGCTAGACAGCTGATTGGAGAAAACCTAAATCCGGAGGCCACAGCAACGACAAAAAGAGTTGTCCAGTTGTTTCGAGCGGAACCCTGCCAGTTGACCGTGTCAAACCGTGATAAAGCTAAAAACACGAGCTGGACCGTCGACTACAAGAAAAGAAGACCAAATCGCGACGATAAAACAAAACACGTCGGCCAAATCACATCGGATGCGACGAAGTCACTTCAGGTACAGGACAATGAAATCTTACGTCAAGGTGTCTTGAACTGCTTCCTGACAGAAATTTCATACGGAAACTGAACGGGAAAAGTGGCAGACATTTTCATGTACATTAAACTGTCAAAGTTTGCGAAGAAATATCTGGTTGGGTGGTGCCATCTGTACCTGTGGCTCGAAAAGCAACGTTTACATTACGACCGGAACCGTCAACCAAGAATTATCTGAGTGAATGCCTATAAAACCACCATCTACTGCCTTTCCTGCAGCGACAAACGAAACCTGTTCTGTTTTGCCGGATTGCATCTTTCCATTATGGGAAAAATGCCATGGAGTAGTATGCCGCCAACAAAGTTGAAGTGATGCCCAAGAACAAGAACCTCCCAACCGCGCAGAGTCCGCCCAATCGAATATTGGGCCATCATCAAGCGGAACTTAAGAAGACTCAAAGCTGCGAGCGAGAAACAGTCTCGGCGCAACTGGCGCTCTGCGGTGAAGATAGAAGCGGACAAGGAGACCGTACAAAACCTTATGGCAGTGGTGCAACGAAAGATCAAGGCAAATCACATGTCCAGCAAAAAGGAAGCTAATGAATACTTCTCCATTTTATTAACTAAAACCAGAAGAGAAAGAAAAAGAATTTGACTTACAATAAAAACTTTGATCACCACACACATTACTTTCGTTTGATCAAAATATTTGAGCGGAACACCTTTGCGTTACGCTCAGAAGTGGAAAATTATTTTATTTTTCTCTTCGACAAGTCAAAAAGGGACAAAATTATTGGGGCATCATCTTTATTTATCAGCGGCTGCTCAGGGTTTCGCAAACCACCGGATAACTGTTCCAAGGGATTTCATACATGTCATACATTGACATTTTATCTTTGAGGGAGCATCAATCTCATCTTCAAATTTGGGCTGTTCTTTAGACCATACCTTCGGTAAGATTGGAATGGCATTCGTTAGCACCGTATATAACGTCCTAAAGAAGGCACACCAGGTCTGTT